>WHYT01012984.1:2420-48827 GCA_009806455.1 Tetrax tetrax
GCGGGGCAGACGCACCGCGAGGAAGGGCAGGGCCGGGCGGGCCGGGCGGGGGTACCGGTACGGACGGCGCCGCAGCCGGCCCGGCCGAGGGACCGCGGAGCGGGCGCGGAGCCGCCGCTGCCGTCGCGCGGGAGCGGCGCCCCCTGGCGGCCGCGGAGGGGGGTGAGGACGGGGACGGGCGGCCGCGCGCGCCGCGGTAGCCCCCCGATGGCCGCCGCCGGCGGGCCGAAGCGGTCACTTAGGGCCCAGCACCTCTCACCGGGGCACCGGGACGTTCCGCCTTCCCACCCGCAGCCCCCGCGCCCACCCGGCCCCGGCTCCCCGCACCGGGACCGGCCGCCTCCCTCGGCGCGGCTTTGCCCGCGCAAGGAGTCGCCCCCTGTCGTCGTTCCCCCCCCGCCCCGAATCCGCAATCAAGAGCCCAATTTTGTCATTTGGAGACACTAATTATCTAATCACGCCACGCTGCGGAGCGTACTTGTCTGCCCAATTAGCTAGGACAATTATTAAAATTCGGAGGCCTAATTACGTCTCAATTTAACGCTGGCAGAGCCGCGCGCAGAGCGGTAATTAAAATCCTCTCCTCGCCTGCGGGGCGCGGCTGACGCGGAGCTGTCGGGGCTGCCCGCGCCCGGCCCGCAGAGCGGGTGCTGCCGCGCGGCCCCGCGTTGTTCGGTGTGTCAACACATTAACCCCGGCTCCCCTCCGCCCCCGGATCCGCGCGTGTAGGAGGGAGAACGGGGGCAAAAACATGAAGCATTTTATTAAAAAAACATAAATTCTTCTTAATTAATGAGAGAGAGATCTGAGGCGGCTTCAGCTACCAAATGCTGCGAGTCATGAACGGCTGGTGCTTCTAATTACCGGTAAAGGAAGGTTTGCTCTTCTCTGCTAAAAAGACTTCCCTCTCCTCTCGTTTAAAGAAAATGATCTTTCTTTTGGGTAGTGTATTTTTTAAAAGCCAGCTAGTTGGCTTCCAGTGATGAAGTTGATTACCAGTTTTTTGTTTGATGATGGAACACAAGTGAATATTGACTTCTGCGAGAATCAAACAGAAGACCGGAGGCGTAAATAAAACGGTCAGGATTTAACACTTGAAAGAAGTTAATAAAGTTGAAAATTAAAAATCATAATATTGGGATAATTCCTAAATATTTATTTTTGCTCAGCTCTGAAGTTTGATAGGAAGTCAGTGTTAAAGCCAGACCCTAACTTGTGTTCACCCCGTGGGCCGCGTGCCGGCCTGCTGCGGCACCATCTCCTCATGGGCAAGGACCCCCAAGCCCAGCATCCCCCCATGATGCAGAAAAGGACCTTTTGCTTGTCGCCGTCCCTTCCTGGCCAGAAGAGCACAGCACCGAGGAAGGTGGTTCCTTCGCCTCCAGCTAGCGGGTTCTCCTGGTTTTGGAAAGTCAGCCTTGGCTCCCCAGGGAAGGGAAGATCAGCCTGCTGCGCAGGAGGGAAGGAGGGAGGGGGCCACTTCTCCCTCTGCACGTGCCCTACATCTCAGAAATGGCCCCGCTCCCAGCCTCCTCGGATGGCAAACCAAAGTGCAAACCTGTGTTCTGGCTTGTTCCAGCGGCTGTCAGCCTGTTTTCCTCTTGTCAGCAGCGATTGACCGACCAGGTTCACCCTTGTATAGCGATTCTAACAGCTCATTGACAGACCAGTGACCCAGCCGGACCCGATAATGGAAAACTATTGATTCAGTGGGCTCAGCAGATCTAAAATGAATGCCTGGTATAATGTCATCAGCTGTCTTGGACTCCAATAAAGAGATAAAGTATCAAAGATGTGCTGCCTATCCTGACAATTTACTTGCAAAAAAAAAAAAAAAAATACTGGATGCAAACAAACAACAAGTGGCCATTCTCAGTTTTTCCCCTAATGAGCAAAAAGCAATTGATGCCCAAGTAAATGCTGAGGAACCACAGCCCAGATGTGGTGGGGACTCCAACTGCCCTTTTAGGCCCAAGATAGCCCAGCTAGGTTTTAAACACTTCCCACAGGAGAAAAGCGTGCAGGTGAGTGATGCCGCACTCCACACCCATCACCAGCCATAGGAGAGGCAGTAAGTGGAAAGGCTGCCAGGAGGTGTAACCCAGCAGGGACCAGGGTTAACTCCTACCGACAAGAAAGCCAAAAAAGCTTGAAGCAGCCCATGACACCTGAGCTAATCGCATAGCCTTCCTGTGTCACAACAGCTGCTCTGGGCTTGGCAGGATGTCAGGTAATCATGATGAATCCTGGTTAATGAAAATCCCATAACACAAGGTGAAATTTGAAATTCGCACAGCAGCCCTCATACAGATGAGGTGCTCATGGATAAAAAAGTACTGAAAGTCCAATTGAAATTTTGGGAAGGGGGAGATCAATATTTGAGGATTTGCAGAACTGTATGGGCTGTTTGCCATAAGAAATTCCATATGTAAGTTTGAACAGGAAGCGACACTGGTATGCCAGGGCAACCCTCTTGGAAAATGTTTAACTTCGGGGACAAATATTATAGTGCCAAGACTGACTTTTTTTGGTCTCAGAGAACCAAACCATGGGCTGTCCTTCCCGAGAGATCATTCCACCTGGATTAAGGCAGCCGCGGCTTCCGCATCCCTGTGGCTCACTGGCAGAGCTCAGACCTCCCTGACACTCAGGCCCATCAGCAGGTCAGTGGGACATTTGCCAGCGCAAGTCTGTGGGAATCGGGATCAGGCAGATGCTGGTTTCCTGTGGGATACCGAGTGCTTGCAGGAGATGTTTCTCTGTACCCCAAGCCCCTTCTGTAGGGCTTGGAGCCTTCCAGAGCTTAACTCCTTCCAGATTAACCAAGTTTCCTATAAGGGTTGGGAGGAAAAAATAGAGATATGTACCCTGGCAGATGCCAGCACACATTTAATTCAAGATCTAATACCAGTGGAGATCAGAACAGCTTTGTGGTCCCGGCAAAAAAATTCAAGTGACCTTGGGGAAACATTTATTTTAATTATGAACAACTGATCAGTTTTATCACAAAAATACCAGCCCTTCTGGAATGTATTTTCATCTTTTGTAGCCTTCTGCTCAGTGGCTGCTCCCCACACGTGCCTTGTACCCCTCGCATCGTTGTTCTGTCCATGACATGCACTCATGTACATATTGCCATTACCTTCCCCCGACAGCAGGCCCGGCTCTGTGATGCGCTACATACTCTCGTCAAGAGGAGATGACTGCACGCATTACGTTAACATGCCTGCAGCCGAATACGCTTCAGTTTCTACGTACTTCCATTTTCTACACGCTTCCCGCTGCGTAGCCTTGGCTCCCTCTCCTGCTCCTGAGCCCACCCACCTCCACTTGAGCTTTTACCTCCTGTTCAATTTCCATATGTTGCTTTCAAGCATTTCTCTTCTTGGTTTTCCCTCAGGGCCTGATCCTGTGAGAGTAAGTGTGCCGCACCTGAGAAGTATTAAGCAAGGCTGTGCGAATTGCTGACTGTGCTTTGGGTTTTGCTCTTTTAATTATAATTTTGAATTAAATGAAATGTAAACTCGTGTGGCTTTTTGTTTTATTTATCCAAAACAAAACCCCCGAATGTTTTCCATTAGCTAGAATGAGGAGCTGAAACCCCTCCTATCCACCTTGCGAGAGAGTTTTCCACAGCAGCAGAACCTCGTGGGTGATGCTCAAACCCAGGTGCCCTGTCCCTGGAGAGGCAGTTCTCAGCCCCTCTCCTGCCCATTTCTCAGAACCCCAAATCTCGTGTGAAGCCAAGCGGAACTAATCTCTCCACGCTGCTCCCTCCCTAAGCACAATGAACATGTTCAGGCCTTTGGATAGCAAGCTCCTGAGGCAGGGATTATGCTCTGTAGTATTACTGTTGTCATATTTTCCCTGTTGTAATGTTCCATGTACATTTATGTCATTTATAAGATACAGTTAACAGACATTGGAACCCACAATGGCCCAAAGAAGGGAATAATAGAAGTAGAGTAACCATGTACATTTGCTTCCTACAACTATGCTGGTTGTGGTAACCCACTACCAACTAGCAGATGAGTGGTAAAAATTAAACACAATCCTGAATATTTAAAAAATATGGCAAAGCCATCCACATTTCTTTCACTTAGCAGAGACTTCACAACAGGGCTCAGCTTCTCTACCTGAAGACGTTGACCTCCTCTGTCCTCACATCACATCTCATCCCCCAGCAAGTACCAATAACGAAGGCTTTGTACTGTTACAACCTCTTGTCCGGCCACAGAGAATGCATCCAAACAGAGCCATCCAAAATGAGCCACTGGAAGGCTTGTACCAGGTCCTCATCCTTCTCCAAGAAGATCACTCCAACTTGTACCTCCCTGCCCTTCTCAAAGATGCTCACACTGGGACAAGCTGCCCCTTGTTTTCAATGAAAGGCGTCAATGGAATATAGACTGATGATTTTTTACTAAAGTTTCTAAAACAATGCAAATATATATTTTATAGTGTTCAACATTTCAATAGTCCATGTACATACCTGTCTACTCTCAGGTCTGAGCCTGTTGTACTGCCTCGGTGAGCTCTACCATCCCGGGGGCTACTGCCACTGGGAAGATCTCAGCTTGCCAGTATGGGCTGAGATTTTGCAGGCCACTGTCCTCTGACAAAGCCCAAATTATGGGTTTTAACATTTAAAAACATGTTTGTGCAAATAAGTGATTTTGCTGTAAAGCAACTGAATTAAACTAAAATGAGAAAAAAATTCACATTCAGATCAACCTGAAATAATATTTTCTAGTTTTCTTTGCTGAAACAAAACAAATCCCATTAATTTTGCAGCAAGGAAAGTGCTTTGTTTCAGCCAAAATGTTTCATTTTGGACACTTGCAACAGAAAGAAAAAAAAAACCACAAAAGAAATAAGAGGTTGGATTCACCACAGCTGCTGTCATTCCCTTTTTATCCACTAACCCAGTAATTAGGGCAGTGACCCAGGATGTGGGAGATCCATGTTCAATCCCTTCTCTGCCTGGAGGGATTTGAACCTCCATCTCTCATCTCCGAGGAGAGTGTCAGAGCTGCAGTGCCGGAGGGGGCCCTTCTCTGCTGTCTCCTTTTGGCCGGGTCTCTCCTGGATGGGTGCTTCACGTTGGCTGGGCACCGCATGGGGCTCGAGTGCCCCGTCTCACCCAGGGACAGCCCAATTTCCAGCACCCAGCGCTATTCCTCTACCTCTGCCCTGCAGCTTGGTGAGTGCAGAGGTGCTCTGTGCCAGGTGGAGGAGGTTCAGCAGGTTAGATGACTCTCAGACACACTGCGCCAAAATGTTCAAGGTATGTTTGTAACCAGACCACCGAGGTGGTCCCAGATCTGAGTATCGATCTTCTAAGGCAGGATGTGAGTCCTCCTCCCTAGATACCTATCATAATGCTAAGCCTTTTTCCCAGTAAATAAGCAAGATGCTAAAAATGAAAAAGAAGAAAAGAAAAAAAAAAGTCTAGTTCAAATAAATACCATATTTCTCTAAGCCTAAATATCTTCCCACTTTTCTAACCACCCTTTGCTACAATTTTCAATTCCTCCTGTAGTCAACTTTTGTCTATTATTGTAAGTTGCCTGGGATGTTAAGCTAGGTTTCCTAATATGAACTTACACCTTCTTGTTATATTTTTGTACCCTTTAACCATAATTAGCTTCATAAGCAGCTTACAATAGCCCAGAAATTAGTCGTACGATGTTGAGAATAGAACTGGCCGTGTCAGACGTCCAGCCTTACACACAGCTGTGCGGGGAAGCTTTGCACGCAGTGGTTTATGCGCATCGTTTTTGTATCACCAGTGAGATCAGCTGAAGTCCTTTTTTTAGTTAGGAAGATTTGGCACCTCTATGCTACATTTTGCCAGTTTTTAAATTATCTTCATCATTTTAATAATGCTATCTAAAACTATTTTCTACCACATATTTCTATTGAAAAGAATGTCTTCCTTTATTTGATTTTTGCTCTATTGTTTCTAGAAGGTAAGTAAGTTACCTGGCACTTCTGAGCAGACCTCGATTACCAAGAAGTCCATCATTTCTCACTATTTGATAACCTTTTATTAGGGCTGACCTCTGGGGACTCTCCAGACAAGTGGCCATACGAAGTCACAGTCAGAGAAGGGGATTCACCCATCCAAGTGTGAGAAGGACTCCTTTGCAATGAACATTAAAAAAAACCCCCCTACTTTCATCTTGCTTTAAGAGCCTCTAGCACAGCATATTTACGGAATAATAAAACAGGGCTTCAGGCTTTTTCTCCTCATACATCAGTAACAGGATTCTCATACCACGCTTATGTGCTCTGTACACTATGTAATTTACTGTATCTCACTTCTCACAGCTAATAGTCTCAAATACACTAAATTAAATAAATCTTCTGATACTGTTCTCACATGAGAATTAAATCATGGCACAAAACCGGCTAAGAATACCCCTGTGACAATTTCTGTCCCCTCCTCCCCTCGGGTAACTGTTAACCAGTCTCAGCCTGGCACACCGTTTGCGGTGCTCATTTACTGTTCCAAGTACAAACCATCACTCTCATTATTATTTATCTGTGTGACCAAGAAGAAACTTCAAACGAAATCCCTAGTATCAAAAGCTATGCAGATACAAAATTAAGATGCTTCCCTTCTCAAAGAGCTGATACTCCGAAGAGATGGCACAGGCAGGGGGTGGGAGGAAGGAGCAGAGCGTTCGCCAGCACAGTCATCACAGAGCTGGCTGCATGCAGACAAAGGGGAAACACTGCTTTCAGAATTAACTTTGTCCCTCTCCTTTGCACTGATTTTAGAAAGGATAAAAAAACCTGCAGAGTTACCATAGAGTTAGAAATGAAAACAGTGAATGAATGGCTGCTTGTTCTGGGGAATAACACGGATCACAATCCATCAAGGTAACCTTAGACTGTCATCTCCAAAGTAATAAACATCTGGGATTTTTATACCCACTTAAGTTAGTGGGAAAATGCTACTGTAGATTACCTGCATTTCATCTGCGTGTGTGAATGGGTGTGTATGCGTGTGTATACATATGCTCATAGTTTCATTTGATTTTTGTATCAAAAACATATTAAATGGTATAGAAAAAGTAACAGTCTTTCTTCTCATGGTATTTTAATCTGAAATTGTGCAAGAGATGGAAAAAAACAAAGGTCTCATTATTTTGAATCATAAGAAGGTTGTTCTGTTTGGTTGGGTTTTTTTTTTTTTTTTTTTTTTTTTTGCTAGTGAAGGTTTACAGCATTTGCAAATGCTAGAGGAAGCCACACCAGCTCAGGTGCCCTCAAGCCCAGAGCCGCAGCCCCAGCCCGCAGACACCTAAAGCCCAGCACAAGGAGGGCGCGCACCCAGCTGCAGGCACAGAGCCTGCGGCCCCAGCACAGATGTCCTCTCTAGTCTGCAACGCTAAAACCACCACAAACCTACATCTGTTCCTCATGGCGCCTCTTCAGCAAGGAGACAACGTGGATGCCGTGGAGTCACAGCACAGATTTACTGATGTCCCACTGCCCTCGCCAGCCTGTGCCTGTCCTTGGCCCAGGGACCAGCCAGCACTGCTCTTGCAGCACGGCTGGTGCTGTGTTACAAGCTGCCATCCCGAACAGATCCAGAGAGGAAGGAAAATCCCGCTCATCCCACTCCCTTATATCCCCACCAGTTACCCAAATACAGTTTTGACGCGATTCAGGATCACGGCCCAGGATTCCACCCACAGAATCACGGGCAGTGCATTAGTGTGATTCTCCCAGCATCCTGCTTTAAAGTGAAGTGTAGAACATCAACGCTTTTGTCGGCTAGTGACAATCCCTGCTAAGAACTCCCCTATTCCTAACCCTACATGGGGCTAATTTAGTCTCCCTTGGAGCACCAGATGCTCTAATTACATCATCTCAATCTTCTATAAGGTGTATTAGATGGACAAATGCTACATCTGTAACAGTGACAAGTATTATTTTCAATCGTGTCCATGATGGTTTCATTTCAAGGTTCAAGAATCCTCTCCAGCAGGCCCATTTTGTGTTTTTACAAGACCCAAGAGCATCAGTGAGGAATTCCTGAGACACATTCACTTGTATCTGTTTACGAAAAGTTGCAGGCACATAAGGCCATGAACATTTCTTGCCCATCTGCTCCATAAATTTTTCTGTAAGGCTTATTGCAGAGCACACAAAATGAGTTATAGATGGTCAGCTGTTGCTTTCCAGTTTTGCTGCAGTTTTTGCTCAGTATGTTGCAGATAGAGCCCATACCTGCATCAGCCTGCTACATACAATCTCTGTCCCAACAGAACTGTTAGATACAGATTCTGAATTACTGGATCTGCATCAGCTCTTAACGATTCATTACGCCACTCATATACAGGTAGCTAGAAAGGACCTGGAGGTCTGTAAGTGATTTAATTGTAATATTGCAGAAAAGAGATGGCACAAGGGAACACCTTCACACCCTCTGTGCACCGTGTTACCCAGTCTTCTGGCCATTGACCATGTCTGACCAATTCACTTCCCAAATTTCTTCATAATCAGAATATCATTTGTGACCAAGACTCCCTGCATTCAGGAATTTCACCTGGTGAAAGCTTTTTCTGCCTCAGCCTAAGTGGGGCAGGAAATACATCTTCTTTCTGCCTCATTTGTGCCGAGAATAAGCAAGCAGAAGAGGACACAAGTCAAATATACTTGGCTAGAATAACTGTTCTCAGTACTGAGTGTTCACAGAAGAGCTGAGATGACCTTTCTAGAGAGCTCCAGCATGAGCTAAAGCCTGCTTTACTGAGGTGTTTGGGCACTTCTCTCTGTTCAGCTGAAGTGTAAGATTTCTGCAGCTCCAGTATCTCATTTGCCTTTAAACTGTGCCTTTCACCCCTGTAGTTCTTCCTTTATGTGGGCAAACATCCTGAAATCCACCTACTTTCTGAAAAAAAAAAATACTTAATTTAAATGTTTAAATTTACATTAAAATATTTATCTTATAGAAATTGTTTATAGACTTGTTATTTCTGTAAAGTATCCACTTATTTGTTTACTTCACAGAACAATTTTGCCTAACAGGACTGTGGCCAAAACAGAGCCTTACAAATACGGGCAATATTATGCCTATGCATTTATGGTATGCAAACTAAAAAAAGCCAATTTTTAAAAAGTGGTACCTCAAGGAGGAGAGAAACGTAAGGGGACAATTCCCTTCAGAGCCAAGAGCAGGGCTGGCAAGAAAATCAGGGAGAGAAGTGACTGAGATCCCATCTCAGAGAAGTTGCTTCCCGGGAGGAGCGCAGGGCAGCTTGGGCTGGGACTCCAGAATAAGAAGCTGCCTTGCCTGCTATTGGCAGTGATCTCTGTTCGAGGACCAGGGAGAGGTAAATAAATTCATCGTGCGTTAAAGGACAGCAACACACACCTGTGCCAGAGTTGAGGAACATTTAGTAGATGGCACAGGAAGTTTAGAAGTGGAAGCAAATAAATCATCTCCCATTAGTCACACGTTGAGTAGAAGAAGCCAGACAATTACAAAAAAGAAATAGAGTTAAAATATGGATAATAGGAGAACTGGTGCCTTTTTAAAGAGCTTAAAGGCAGAAGTAGTCTGCCAAAAGGAAGCTACAGAGAAAGCAAGCTTTGCTCGTGTGCCTTTCCCATCACTGGGCCTTTGGAACAGTGGATGCATGTTACAGCTTTACCAAATTTCTTGAGTAAGAGTGTAACATTTCCCTGCAGCCCACGCTGCTGGGCACGTACCTTACCCACCATGCTTGCAAACAATAAAAGTACGAGAAGGAGATTAACAGGCATGTATCCAAAATGCACTATATCTTTGATTTTAATCTCTTCTAAATGACATACTCCCACACGAGGCAAAATTAGGGCCATTTCAAGCTTTTGTTATGGGAAGAAGCTGTGACTACGTTAAAGCAAATTTGGTGTGTCCCACTGGGTTACGCGTCCCTTGCCGCACCGCACTCCCGCAGCCCGAGCCAGATGGCAGGTGCAGGAGCCTCTTGCAGGAATACATCTCTATAGCGGAGGATGTCACACCGTACCGGGCATCTAGGCAGCCATGAACGCGACTCCGTCACGGTATTTAAATCACATTAGAGCTTTCCTTTATTACATACTCCCTTGTGATTTTGCCTGGCTATATTCTAATTACCAGCCTTGCTGCAGCACACGTGGGTTCCACTGCTTGCTTCCCCTCTTATTTTATGGGAAATGACTTGTTTTACACAATCCTGATGACAATACTGCAGCAAGATAACTCTTTCCTTTTAACATTGCATTTTCCATTCTACTGCGTAAACTGGGGTTTTTTGTGTGTGTGTGGAAGAGACAACAAAATATTCAGGTTTACATGCATTTTTAGAAACAGCAGATACACCTGTTAAGGCTTCCCAAAGTACTTCAATCACTTTTGCTGTTTTCTTACATAATACCTGATCTTGAAGAATCAAGTTTTTCCATGTCAGATGTCACCTACACTTTTTTTTTTTTTCAGAAATACTACATTTTGCATTTCTTATTCTCCATTATTAACTTCTCAGATAGAACATCTTAAAGGAGATGCATCTCACTGGCCCCGCACACCGCACTGCCCTTGGCCATGGCTTTGCCTTTTTCCACTTTCCAGTTACAGCACTAATCACACTTAATTGACAGGATGACTTCATACCACCTGGCTGCTTTCATAGCTTTCCTGTTGAGTCAGATCAAAACCATTTTGACTCTTAATCAAGGCAAAACACCCATGAGGTGAAAGACTACACTTGCAATTATTATTTCATTTGATTTCATTCCTAGGTACAGATCTGGAGATGGGCCTTGTTAACCCGTGCAGGCAGAGACCACCTTCGGCTGGGAAAGTAGTTCAGATCTGCAGAGTAACGAGGGGTCAGAAATCTTCCCTTTGCAAGTCTTCTAGAACTAACACAGACTTTTAACAAGAACCTTTCCAGTTAAAAAAGACACAGCTAACACTCTCCTGGGGGCAGGGGAAAGAGAAGGAAAGAGAAAATACATGCAGGGAAAGTTCAAAAAAAGTAGGGAAAACCCTCAGATTTTCCCTGACCATAAACGAGCTGACCAGTGAAAACCAGTGCTGGCTGTGGGCAGCACGTGCTGCCATTCACTGGCAGATGGAATAGGAGGCAGCTGTAGCTCTGAATACTCCTGGCTCAATTTTCAGTAGCTACTCAATTTTTAGCTTGATTTGAAACCAGTCAGAGCTTTTCCTCTGTGCATGGTAACAACAGCAACAGCAGAACAACTTTTCCAGCTTTGGTCAGGTTCCTCAGAAACAGAAAGTGAAGTAAAGCACCTGAATTCAACATCAGCCTCGACTGCTCCAGGGTGAGGAGCTCTCACCAGCCGTTCTGGGATCTCTCCGAGACCAGGACACTAGCTAAGCGCCTAGCACTAGATAGCCAGGATTGCCATTTTTAGTCAGTTAAAGTAGGGAAGTTGTCTGAAATCTGGAAGCTGGTCAAGAGCAAGATAAGCACCTACTGCTTCAAAAAAAGAAAAAAAAATAAAAGGTCTGTTCACTGTAAATATGAATGCTGCAGTAGCAGGTATCACATACATCTAAACTGTAGATACTGCTGTGTAACATACCTGTTGCTTTCAGTTTCTAGGATAACACATAGGCTGGACCATCACACAACTTCTGCAGCCCAGCACGCGATGCACGTTACAGCAGAAGCAACCGGAAAGCAGGGTTTCCCTCTCTTCTCCCCACCCTTTATGAAGTTCTGTGCCAGCTGCTGCTTATTGTGGGAAATCACCAAAACCTGCAGGTTGCTGATTCTGTTTGCTGCTGGGTGTGATGAAGGGGCTGCTCAGGTACTCTTGGTGCATTTCTACTTATAAATCTGAAATCACAGTTTAATTTCCCAATAATTTCATGCTAGCTATTTCATTCATCATTTACTAGTAAATGGTCTGAGAGCCTTATCTCCAATATGTTTTTACCAGTTTTGAATAGATATCCTTGTTTCCTTTTGCTCAAAGAAGCTAACCAGCTGCTTGTTCACAAAAATCAAGCAAATCCTCCACTTTCTAACTAGGATCATAGAATCATTTAGGTTGGAAAAGACCTTTAAGATCACGGAGTCCAACCATTAACCTAGCACTGCCAACTCCACCACTAAACCATGTCCATAAGTGTCACATCTACGCATCTTTATTTAAAAAGAAGTCACCCTCCAGGGTGGGTGACTCAATTACTTCCCTGGGCAGCCTGTTCCAGTGCTTGACAACTCTTTAAGTGAAGAAATTTTTCCTAACATCCATTCTAAACCTCCCCTGGTGCAACTGGAGGCCATTTCCTCTCATCCTGTCACTAGTAACTTGGGAGAAGAGACCAACACCCACCTCACTACAACCTCCTTTCAGGCAGCTGTAGAGAGTGGTGAGGTCTCCTCTCCCCTCAGCCTCCTTTTCTCCAGGCTAAACAACCCCAGTTCCCTCAGCCGTCCCTCACAAGACTTCTGCACTAGACCCTTCACCAACTTCATTATTCTTCTTTGGATGTGCAAATGCTTCTGTGGTTTCAGAAAGGCTGACGGGGGAAAAAAAAGAAAAAGAAAAAAAGAAAAAAAAACCCCAGCAACCGACCTTTATGCAGACAAACCAGAAAGATGGTACAAGATGCTCACTTTCCCAGATAGGCTCTTGCTATGTAAGGCAACCCACAAGGCAAGAGTTGAGCTCCCAACAGTGGAGTCAGCTCCAGACTCCTGGGTTGGTACTGACTGTGTAACTTGGGATTTTTGTTCTGTGTAATTCCTCTTCCAAAGTCACTCCAAAATCTAAACATCTCCTCCTCTCCCCACCACTTAGGTACAGACAGCTGCTGTCTCCACACAAAATAAATCAGAAATGAGCCCATTAGCTATGCTTTTAAGAATACTAAGCAATACTCTATCTGTGTTCACAGTGATATAGCTTACAGGGCTTTCCCAGAAAACCTTCATCAATGGTAGTCAGTGATAAAAGAGAGTCCTAAAAGCCAAGGAGATGAAAAATGAAGAAGAAAAAGCAAATGTGGATATAAGCAAAAACTGAGGAAAGGGAAAACAAACCAAGCTAGGAATGAAGATAATGAAAACGGTCAGGTTAGCAGCCCAGTGAGACGCAGCTAAGTACCATCCCCAGATGGGAACCTGGGCCTGAGGGCAAAGAAATGAGTTTGGGATCCTGGAAGAACATTCACATTCCGGGTCAGGGTCTTTAGCTGTTTATTAGCACTCATGGCCAGCTGCAGTTAGAGAACGCTGGGTTTAGTAGTGGAGGTTATTTGAATGAGAAGAGAATGTTATTGTGAGGAGGAAAGGTGTTTTTTGAGGTAGTGAATGGTAACCCCTACATGAACGGACGTGGAAAATTCAGATTTCAGCACCAAATTTGTGACTGAGGGAAATGCAGTGCATGCTCCTTCATGACAGGACCAAGTTGTCTATGGATTTATAGGCAGCACTTAAAAAGCATGAGTACAGATATTCCAGATGGCAAAGGGAATGGGAACAGTTGACTTTCAACACAATTGGATTTTTAAACTCTTTTTCCTGTCACTGCCTATTTCTTTAATAGTTTGGAGTTAAAACTTATTCCTTAGCTGTTCAGCTAAGGACAATATTTGTCCTCATCTCCTCTCTGCCAGGAACTCAGATGCACCCCTGAAGATTTGGAGGCACAGCAAACGTAGCCATCAGCTGGACTTCAGAGACAACAAAACAAGTGTCAACCTCAGGCTTACACTGTCTGCCCCTGTTTGCAGTTTCTGGGTCTTTGTTTGTTTGTTTGTTTTCAATTTTTTCCTCCCTGCTTCTTTATCCAAATAAGGCTATTTTCTTTCTTGTACTTTCATACAATTGTTTTTTTCAGGGACAAGACAGATGAAAGAATTATTTCTTGTCAGCAAGATTTTACCTGGGTGACACGCAATTCCTTATTTGGTGAAAACCCAGGTTAATGGTGTTAGCTTCCGTTCTGCTTTATCAGTCACTTCTTTGCTGCAGCTGCTTCAAAGAGCACAATGGGATTCAGAGTTTCAGCGTTTGTTGCTACAGCAGCGAGGACGGAGTCGGATGAGTTTCACAGCTACAAACATGATTCACAGCTGCTCTGGCTTAAAGATACATAATCAAATGTTTAAATATGTGAAGTTTGCAGAGTTTCCAATAAATAGGTTTTTTTTTCTAAGTGGTAGATTTAGGAACACTCACCATAAATGTCATGTAAGCATGTTTCACGTTGCACACTTCTAACACAAAAGCAGAGGGATTTTCATCATCAATTGGTATCTAAACCTCAGCCGTTATGAGTTAAAAGTGTACTTCTAAGTGGAAAAATAGGATAGAAAGCCCAACAGTGTTCTGATTTATACCATATGTATAGTACAAACACTTCGGGAGCTGTGAGAAGGCTCCAGGGCTCCCTTCATTCCCTCACTGGACAGTAAGAGTTGTAATCTCGAGGTCTCCAGGCTCAGTTACCAAGGAAGCTATTTGTTTGGGTTTTAATTGTAGTTAAAAAAGTGCAGAGCCTGCACGAGAAAGGTCTTTTGGGACCTTTACAACAAACTTTACTTCTGCCCAGAGAAGAGCATCCCTACAGGGATGCATTTATTCCATTTTTATTTCTAGTCAAAATAACATCACATCAGTCTTCAGGCAACATGTGCAAACCATCTTCATAACCAGCAACGCACCGCACAGACCCCTCCACCTCCCGTTCTGGTGCACTGGAACCACCCGCGCTGGAGCCCAGGCAGCCAGGATTGCTTCCCGAAGGGAAAGCGCTGCAGCCACACCGCTGCTGCCAGCCCCCAGCTACGCGGACCACAGGGTTTTTCTACCTGATGCACTTCAGTATTACTACAAAGTTCTATAAAAAGGCTCTTAGGTGACTTATGTTCAAACCTTAATAGGGGAAAAGGGCACTAACATTAGAGGAATTTCTTGTTTTGCCTTTTTAAATACAAGTTTATCAGCATACAGTGCAACTAGAAATGAGTGAGCAGTGCCAGAGCATCAACTCTAGCATGACACTGGGGAGGGAGCTCCCACTCCAGCCTTTGTTTAAAACAAATAAAAGCCCCAACACTCTTCTAGGCTACATTTGATCAACTTCAGCATTTATCTTCTTATACTGTGCGTGTGGAAGGGTTGTGGTAAGGCAGTGAATCTCTTCACGCTGCAGCAGGAGACTGGGGAACTGCAGAGTGCCTGGTGGAATGGGTTTTTCAGAGTACTCAGGGTCCAGGTTCACGTGGAAGCCACTGCACAGGTACTGCTGGAGGGAAAAACCACTTCTAACCGGGAAAGGTGGCATCAGCAAAACTAGATTGTGCAGAGTGAGAACTGGGACAATAGGCGCAGATGAAAGCCATTGTTATTTGTGATTTGGCTTCAGATTTGGGCCCCTGGCTCCAGTGATGAACCCTCCACCATCAAGCTTCATTCTTGGTCTCCAATACTAGAATGTAAATATCCTCTCCCTGCCTCATGTCTGAATTTAGAAGGCTAGAGCCAACAAAACTGCCTTCTTTGCCTCGCCATGCAACTATTCATGTCAGGGTGGAAGTCCTTGGTTTAAGTGACACATGCCGCACAACTCGCCTCCCAACAACGGGAAGAACACGCAGAAGCCTGTGATGTTAAAAAGGAACGTTTTATTGCAAGAGATTACAGACCTGGCACTATGGCCAGAATGTTTCCATTACATCAAAATTGCCACCCATGCATCAGGCAACAGCACCTACAAAGCACGGTGGATTGAAATATCTCAAACCATAATGCAGTCAGATTTTTAAAATAAGTACCATTTTAAAAAGATTTTAAAAAAAAGTCAAAACTATATATTTTTTTTATTATTATCAAACTGGTGTTTAAGTATCCAGGCCATTAACTGTGATAAAAAGTGGAAAAGTCTGTTAACCACAGCACTCAACTGAACAGGCTTCTTTCACAGCCCTGACCATTTAGTTAAAAGCAAGTACTTGTTATTCACTGTTAATTTTTCCACATTTGCTCAGACATTTTTCTTCTGTAGGTTTTCAGAATCAGGTAGAAGATGAATGAGTAACCCCTTTAAATCACTACTGACACGCAGGATAATTTAGAGCCACAATTAGCACAGAAAAAGCACCGGTGTTAAAATAGCTCTGCAGGAAGAGATCTCCCCATCTCAGTCCCATGACGCTGACCTTTTGAAACTTTGGACGGATGCACATCTCTGAGCCCCAGTCCATGACTCGCGCTCCTCCTGTGATCCACTTACCTCAAAGACCTTGGCGACTTCCCTGAGCACCGCTGAAAAGGCAGGACTTTGAACAGAGACACAGCTCAAACACAGGAAGCCTAGCCCAGGACACGAACTCCAACTGTTACAACCCCCACTTTGGCACATCAGGTTCTCGCTCTCCCTTCCCAGAGCTAGCACTGGCTGTTGTCTGGTCTGTGCTTTTCCTCCTGCCGGAGAAGTCAGCAGTTCATTTTCTGACGCTACTGGCTAGGAAAGGCAAGCCCTGAGGATCTGCAGGCAGAGCTGGACCACCTCAGCTTGGGTGCCGTCCACCCAAGCCAATTCACACGATCCAGATGAAGCAGTATATGGGCAAACAGGAATAAACGCCCAGGTATCTCTGTAAGCCAACATTTGTTAGCCACTTGCCTCCATCTCCCATTTTCCATGCATACAGCCTGCACACACTACCACTTGGCAGCAGATACCATAGTCACTTTAAAATTTTCCTTTTCCAAGGTCCTGTAGAACCCTCTTCTCAAGAAATGCAAACAATTTTCAATTTTTAAGATTATCTAAGCATTCTGAAAATTCCTTTGTAATCTTCCAGAGGCTGCTACTTCAGAGATCTTTATCAGAAATTAGGGTAACTCCAGAAACACGTAAGATTGTGAAAACAACTGAAAAATAAACTAAACAAGTATCACTGTGCCACTGCAGCCTCTAGCCTGAAGCAATCTAGCCAAAGTGAAGAGACTCACACTCCTCGTGTTCGTATGTGCAATTCTGAAAGTCTAGCTCTTTAGCACAGACTGCCATAAAGCCTCTCAAGCTATACAACTCCAAACATGAGATTCATATAATAAAGTGACTTAGTTAATTAAAACTCTCTTCTAACATTATTTAGAATCTCTCTTAACTCTGAAAGGGGGATTTTCTATCTCCTTGTACAGAATTTGTATCTCCTAGTGACAGAAGATCTGTATTTCCAAACAACAGAGACCAAGAAAACATTTGAGACCCACTTGAGGACTAGAGGCTAAAGAAAGCTTAAGGGTACTCTTTCTTTTTTTTTTTTAAAAAAAAGATCATTCAGTCTGTATAAACCATATATGCAATTAATTTAATAATCAGAAGAGTTCTAGAACTTCTGTATGTACTTCAAACTATATTGTCAAGGATCCCAAGCAAGCAGGGCACACAGCTCCAGTGCACCCACTCAGAAATCCTGCCTCTGAAAACTGCTGCTCCTCATCAAACGAATTTCATTTTGTAAACCAATCAGGCCTAGAGCTCCCTGCTCTTCAGACATAACCTTGCACTTTAGTGTTACACAAAGCAGCTCACTATTGGGGTTTAATTAATTAGAATTAACTATTTTTAAATTATTATAAACCTAGTAGAGTTTTCTGCTACTGCTAGATTCTGCACAGTATGGCTTCACCTTACAAGCATTCTTAACGATACTAGATAAATATCATTTGCACTTAATTGATTTTTTTCATCTGTTAAAGAGCCACAAAACAGCGTGCTTTCACAAGCACCTTTTTTGGTGAGAAGGGTAAACAAGCACTCTATTAAAGCATTACAAAATATTCAAGGTGATTTGATCACTTCCCTCTCTGTTTCAACACATCTTCCATTTTCACAACATATAAAAAAAAAATCCCACAATCATCCAAAAATTCAGAAGTTTGTTAGTCTGCATACACATAATTTGTCTGCAATACACTTCAACATCCCAGTTATCTTTCCTAAAAATCTCTAAAGTATTTTTTCTCCAGCCTTCCAATGTACTGACACAGATTTTCCAGTTAAAAAAAAAAAAAACAGGGAGTAAATGTTGCCAATAAAGCTAAAGTTACCTGTAGCAACTTGTACAGTAAAGGACCCAATAGCACTAATTTAATTCTAGCCCTGACAGAGCTAGGACATCCTTGTCTCAGGGCTCTGTCCTGCACATCTGTGTATTTCCAGCCCATCCATTTTACCAGAATGTTAACAAGCCTTGTGTGTTACCTTTGAACTGCACACATACAGGAAGACAGACATTTACTCATCTTTTCCACCAATCAAATGTAATGCGTCTGTGAACAGTCAGTTTATTGCAAGTAAATGTACTTTTACTTAAGATCATGAGGAAATTCTAATCTCAAGCAAGACAAATCACTTTCACAAACTTAATTCACACAATGCAAATAAATGCTTCACATTATAGACATTTAGATTTTCTTCAAACCTTTTTATTTAGAGATTTTTTCTGGTAAGGAGATATACCATAGGAAAGCAATTTCACTGGCAGTGAGGTATGTATATACTCTACCAAAATACTCCTCTTGTTTTAACTGCTTTTAACTTTATTTACATATAAAGAAAATATCAATGCATATCCTTGGCTTAACTACAGTATCTGTTACCCTATATGAGTAAAATGAAATGTTACTTGCATACAAAATTGATTTGTAGAGGAACCTGACTTGATTTAAACAAAAATCATATTCTGAAGACAGTTTAAATGAACAAACACAATTCATCATGACCAAGACACCTGCACCATATTTCCATCCTCACAGCACATTTATTTCAGTATTTCTGTAAGTAGGTCCTTAGCATGAGCATAGTGTTACAGTTTTCATACATATAATCACATCCAAAACAAACTCTAAAATTTAAGTTGTAAACATTCTCTTCATATGTAGAAACATTTCAATCTGTGTTCGAATTTTCTAAAATGATCAACCTTTTAAACAGAATTATAAATGAGAAGTCTACTCTAACCGTGTAGTGAGCAATGCTTATTAGTACATTTCTACAGTGTTAAATAAAATAGTAAAGAGGCAAACTTCTGTAAGCAAGTCAGACTTTAAGGAAATCATCATAAAGAAACAAACTTGTTAACAAAAAGATGATTTGTAATAACGAAAGTTGGATTGAATCTACTATGATACAAAAACATAAGGGTAAATACCATCTTTGTTGACAAGTAGGAGGTAGCATGGATGCACCACTTTATTGTCAGTGAGAAATGCAACTGAAGTAAAGAATATTTCCTTACCACAAATTTCCAGTATTATGTACATATTTCTCTTAGAAATTTGTTTAAACAAGTTTCCCTCCACTTTTTAGTACAAAAAGCCTCATGTGATTTAAAAAAAAACACTTACACGCCTAGATAGAATAGTACTAATTGCCCTATTTGAATGAAACAGTCTCTTGAACTATGAAGTACATGATATTTAATGCCCTAAGTTGAGTAAATTGTATTAGCAGTTCTTGGTATTATACAAAACACTACATACATACAAACAAAATATAATAATATCTTATTTTACTATGTAATTCTTTTTGGAATAAACAGAGCCTCGATTTGGGTAACACTGAAGAGAGAACATGGTTTCTTTGTTTTAATAAAATCTGTCTTTTAAGTACCCATGTGCAACAATTTAAAAATGGCTGCCATACATGTAATGGTCTGGTATTGATAGTGAACACAGTAACTGACAAAAACATAATAAACCTTAAAAACACATCTGCCACCCTATATAAAATATAAAGACTACTTACTGTAACTGTTAAGTATTCAATTTATTTTGATGTTACTGTAATTCACTTCATCTATTTTTCTGCCTTTAGCATTTATAAACATAATTTAGTGTAGCAATTTATTTTTAAAAAATGACAAAGTATTTCAAATTTACATCCAATTAAAATTTAAAATGTTTCCTTGTTCTATGATGCTGCTTCTGCCATCAGTAAAGAAAATGAAGTTTCAGTAATTGAAGTAGGCTTTTTAAGTAGTGATGTGACTTCAACCATGCCAGCTCCAGTCCGTGGAAGATTTGCGTTGACAATGTGTCGCTGCAAGTGCTTTATCCAGTCTTCTTGAACAGACAAAGGTCCTCGAAAGACCAGACCACAAAACCTACGCAAACAGTAAAATTAGTCCATCAAGATATATCTAGCTCTACTGAAAAATTATGAAATAAAGACACAAAGTGGAAAGTCTTAATTTTCTTGAAATTTGTTTTTACATATTTTAGCTGAAAACCTTAGTAACTGAGTTAGTTTACAGTAACCGTGAGCACACAAAAAAATTGCAGTTCATACAACTTACCCTTTCACACTTTTAACACTAGCAATAACAATCTGTTGTTCTTACGTAAGGTTTCTTTTGAAGGACAGAATATTACTCAGACATGACCAATGAGATTTTAGCTAGAGAAATAGCTGGCAACCTAATACGCAAGTAAGACTGATTGAAGTCCTCTTGTTCAAATTAATGAACATAGGCAACTCCTTTCCTGTGTTATTATTCCAATTTAATCACAAATATATTTACAGGATACAACCTTAAATCTTCTTACGACTAAAATTAGCAAGCTCTTAAGAACGTGTTCTTTCAATTAAAATAACCTTATGTACCTGCATCTGAGTATGTAAACTTCATCAGCACTATGAGGTAACGGCAGCATTTTTTTCTTGCTTCCAGATCTTGACCTTGACTTCTTTTGCTTACAGTCTAAAGCTAAGAAGAGAGAAATTACCATATATGAAAGCAGTACTTCAATGAACGTTAACCAGAGATATTTAGTAAGCATCTCCTATAGCAGTAGTGAAGAGACATCTACCTCCTTGTTGTTCCACATTTAATTACAATGTAAATCCAAAACAATTACAGTGTGCTCTAAGAAATTTAATGGAAAACACTTGAAGCTATTTTTTAGTTTAGCACAGTGCTTGCTCTTTAAAAGACTAGGTAATGACATTCAATATTAAACTGCTTGTTTAGTATCAGCAAGCATCTACTAACCCATTGCAGAATTATACAGAAGCAAAGCACCACTGGAAATTCCCTTTTACGCATGAAACACTGTCAAAATCTTGGAATTTGTCTTGCAGTTCAAGTACCATTGTAAGACCACTCATATTCAACCAGTGAAGTTAAAACTTCAAAGTTGTAGCTTTCAGTTAATACAATCAAGAACTTCTGGTTTGAATAAAACACCTGCCATTTGTTTTCAACAAGGGAAAAGTTTGTCCTTTTATTCTAAGAATTTCAAATGAAGCTTCCTCCTCACTCCTGTCTGAATTCTACTGCATCTTACAAAAACTGTGTATTAACCTTTGGCAGTGGGAACTGGTGTTAGGACAATCAACAGGGATGGCAAGGACACTTTTAAAATTCAGCCTAAGTATCTGAAACTATGTATGAAAACAATGTGTATGAACAGGAAACGCATAGCAAATAAGTTCAGTTAGTATTGAGGGCTGTACCTCCCATAAACAGATGTAATAGGAATCTGTAGCAAAACATGAAGAGTCTAAGAAGCAGCAGAAGTTGGGGGATGAGAGGATTAAACTGAGTTAATATTGTAATGATGCAAACAGTTGATAAAGCTCACAAAAAGAAAAAAAACAAACAAGTTTGGGACTGCTTGAACTGAAAAGCGTATCTCTCTACACTCCATTCCAAAACACAGGACACCAACGCTAGAATTCCATAGCAACCTGGAAGACAGTAACAAGTAGTATTCTTGATACTAAAACACATAATGTTATGCTACTGAAGCATCTTAACAGTAAATTTTAAAAAAATTGTTATACTTGTCTAAGTTTTGACTCCTGTAATATAAAACTGAAGAATAAACCTCTTAATATTCTGAAGCATAAGACATCATCTGGTGAGGCAAAGCATGCTGATTTAAAGAACACACTCTTGATTGCATCCTTCATTCTTACATTCTCCAAATGAGCACCTCTCAAACTTTTACCCCGCAGTCACACTTTTAACTTGTAGATACACCAGGCATTTCCCAGTTCTACCTCCAGATTTAAAGATTCCTAGAGTATCTAGAAAAATTAGAATTATTTTTAAGGTTTTTAAGGTAACAGAGAACTAATTAAACAAGTAGAAAGCAGATACCAACCTAAATAGACTTCCTTCAGACTCTGGGTCAAGCCATCATTAGGAAGATGTGGCTCAACAGCATTTTTTTTTTTTTGTAGTAACAATGAAAGCAGTCTGGATATAAAGGCAGTACCCCAAAGTTGAGGGGGTGGAGTGAGAAAGACAGAAAGGGCCAAGATATCTTCCGGAAAAATGAATAGGTAAGGGGTTCTTAATGCTTTATGCTCTCATCAAAAGTATACTCTCCATACAATTAGGAAGAAAAAAAGCTAACTATCTTTCAGGCTGTAGGAACTACCAAGTAGAATAAATATTTTACATACTGCAACATCAGTAACACCACCACCAGAAATGTAAGCAGATAAAATACTGAAATCCAGACACCTATTCTCTGAAGAGAACTACTGGCATGAGGGGTGACTTATCAGAAGCAGTTACTACAATAAAAGCTTTGACATTGTCGATTTTGCAGAAGTCAGTACTGTCTGAATGCAAACACATCCATGATTTGCATCTGATGTTAGTTAGTTGATGTCAGTTGACATGAGTAAAAAAAAAAGGGCACTAGACAGCAGGCTCCTTCTAGAGAAGACTACATGCATTCAAAACAAGAACTATCTTATTTCCTTCATGTTGGCAAACTTAGGACATTAATTCCCATCAAGAAATTTGATTCTACTCACACATACTCGAAGCATTTCAGAGAGCTTTTGCGTTCTTACTATACCTGAATTGGACTTCTGCAACAGAGTTGCAGAAATCTAGTGATTTTGTGTGTGTGTGTTTAATCTTCTAAGAAAAAACATCACTTTGAACTACTGTGCAAACAGACAGCAACACAAACAGAAACTGCCAGAGATGTACCAGGAGAGGTAGTTTCTACTTCCTTGAAAGGTACCTTTTCCAAGAACAATGAGAGCAAAAGGAAAATACAAGAATGGGCCTCTTCTGAGCCATTTACAGCAGAGGCTCTAGACAGAGAAATTACAAAACAAAGAACAGAAAATACCACAGTAAAAGACATCAAGAAAAATAAATTCAGATCACTCAACGCATTCTCAGAGTAACTTAGCTAAGACTGGAAGTATATTTGCCCAAGCAAGAAGCTGTTACAAAAGACAGAAAAATACTAAGAATACTAAACCTGTGTTCAGCAAGGGCTCTTTTTTGTTCCCTTTGTCTTTTGACTTAGTAAACTTATTCCTTTACATTTTAGGGGGCACCAAGAAGCACAAGTACATTTTTAAGTTACTCCAATGAAGCAGGAAAGTAACTGGAGAAAGAGTAAAATGTGGGTAAAGCTGATTAAAAACCTTAATTCCAACACCAGTTATCAGAGATGTGTACCAGTAACTACCACATCAATTTCATTTTTGTCTATCCAGAAAGTAACAAGTTTAAATGAAGTCACATGCACTCACTGAAGTATTCTGTTGATATGATGCTTACAAGTGCTTGCAAACATTAAGTCAGTCACACCACTGCCTCACCCACAATAAAGCATAGCCATGTTCTGACCAAAACTCAGTTACTGTTCTTCCAATGCCCTTACTGTAACAAAACATGACCATCTCAGAAAGTATGTTTTTAGGACTGTCAGGAAGAGACCAAGGATAATTTAGCTCTAGTAAGCTGCATGGAAACTGCAACAAATTGCCGGAGACAGGCAGAAATAACCTGCCATTAATGCCCACTTTGTGGCTATTACAGCTCCCAGACTACCATTCTCCATAAAGGCCCAATTCTTTTTAGAAGAAACCTCCTTCCTTCAAGTTTGGTCACCTGGTGCTTCCTAGTTGCTATTCCAAAAACCTGCTGTAAACAACCAGTTATACCACTTCAACCTCTGATACAGCACGACAGATAAACAATCAACTTAAAATAAAAGACAAACTTTGGAGGAATCTCCTTGAGGCACTGAAGTTCAGCTTCAGAGAACACTATTTAGAAAAATATATGCTACGGAAAAAGGCTGCATATTAAAAAACCTTCTTTACCTCTGTGACCGCTTACTGAGAAAGACTACAAGCAGATGGAGATAGGAGGCTAAAACGAGTATGCCTAATACAACATTAATTAGAAAAGTCACAATTAGAGGTCCTTCATGCCATGACATTTGGTCTAAGGTTCAAAACTGAAGTGCACCTATGCTAATTTGCATGCTCTGCTTCTCAATGTCCCCCAACATGGAATGCTTCTCATTTCAGGAAGATTGAAGCCTGGTCTTTATTCAGACTTCATTACTTTTGTAATGTATGTAAGGTAACACAAGTTGAATAATTGTGTGCATAAATGGATCTAATTAACCATTTACAAACACTGCCAATTAAAAAGTAAAAAATAATTAATTATCTGTCTTGTATATTTATTCACTATTTTTTCAAATTCAATCACTTGCCATCTATTTTCATCATTGCTGCACAGTAAAACGTATTAAAAAAATCCCTCCAGGAATTTGTTCCCTAAAGGATTTTATAGGATACTAAAAATTAACTCATTGTGCCAGTTATCAGTTACAACTGTAACAGCACAAAATAAAGACAGGCAAAGACAGTGGATCTCAGATTGCTGCTGTAGCTGCATATGCTTCCACAGTAAACTTCCCAAAGGTACGATTTTGACAAAGCAATATTAGAATTTATTTGAAAGCATAGTGGCTGCATGAACTGCTACCTCAGCGAGACCGTTGGCTCAGAGGCCAGACTCCTCACTCTGTATTTTTTTGTTTTCTTCCAAACTTACGAAAATGTAGTCTCCATCTACAAAAGCAAAGACCAAAGAGGAGAGTGGTGATTCCCAGAAGATGCCAGCTGGTAAGAAGAGACTGAGTATGTGAAAAGAGTCAACTCAGAGAAGATGTAAAAGCCAGGGTGCAAGGGAAAAATCAAGAGACTTTGAGAGGGACAGGCAGCCCAGAGAGAAGAAAACGAAGGAAGCTAGGCAAACAACAGTATCAAGAAGAGTGAGATGCATTTTGAAAATTTTGCGTAGGTCTGTCCAATGCTCTGAAGATAATCAGAAGAAAGAAGCAAGTTTGCCACATGCTCTGAGAAACACTAATATGTTGCTATTGATCAAAACAAGTATAAAAGGAAATTAACATCTACTCAAGATGAGCGATTAAATCATTACATTGTTCAAAACTGGACTGCATAACAAAAAATAAAAATTTAATGTTCCGGTTGGACAACTGAAGACCATCATGCAAGCACTAATACAAAAGCAAGCAACTATCCAAATGAACCTTGACAGGCATTTGCTATACAGTGGATCCATAATACATAACTACAGGCACAAATTAAGTTTAATAAACAACAACCTTGAACAGCCAACAGCCTAAAGTTCCACTTCTAGGATGTTTTTCTTGAGTCCATTCTCAAAATTAACCATTATGCTTAAGTATGTCTATTATACTGCTAAAACTGTCAAGTTGCATTTGAAAAAAAGAAAGTGATCAAATGTGATCAAATTACTGACTCTGAAGCAGGGCATCTGCTAGAAAAGCAGTACGATAATAGTCACTATCAAAAACACATGCAGACAAACTGAAAACCTGAGCCGAAGACTAGCACGTAAGCTAACGCGGCACTAAGAAAGGCCTCACTTTGGTGACATGCAGACGTTACTGTATTTATCTTACCGAATAGTAATGCCTACATAGCTCCCATAACTGCCAAATAAAAGAATTACATTCTTCTTGACACACTATTATTTAATTACTGCAAGAAACTGAGACAAATATTCAACCAACGTGACTTCTTTTTGGCAGTTATGCTTACTTTAGAAGATATAAGAAAGGCATCATGAAAACAGAAGGAGGAACCTGTATGAACATATCCTTATCGTCTCCACAGAGGTTCCAGGCTGAAGCCAAACTGAAAACATCTCAAAACTGCTCTCAATTGCAACCATTTTTTAATAAGAAAAACTGAGATCTCCCCAAGTGTGACACTCGTAGCAAAGTTTAAAACTAGTGTGTGCTAGTGAAATCTTGCATTAAAATAAAAAAAAATTAAAAATATAAAGTGGAATATCCAATAAAACCACTGTTTAAAAGCGTATTTTCTGGTCTACAAGCCTTGCATTAAGCTTGCTTGAATGAAAAGTCAACGAGGAAAGTTTACAAACTGCACAGAGTTACAACAATTTTAATGGTAATGACCAAGTTAATACAAATATACATTGGCTGCATAATGTTACAGCTAGAACTTAAGCCTCTCTAAGTCACAGGTTTCACTGAACGGCCATTATCCACATAGTAGAGGCTATTTATCTGGCTCAGCTCCAGCTTCTGAGGCAAAATGATTTTTATTTTTTTTTAATTTTGTTTCTAACTTTTTTTAAAGCTCTGTTTCTAACCTAATTTTAAACAAACTTCTAGGTCCAATAACACAAGACTCAGGACTTTTCTTCTAGTTCTCTTAAAGAAAGCGCAACTGTTCTGATTGAGTATACTACAACTTTGCTAGCAAAACACATTTCTTAAAGAAAAAAAAAAAAAAAAATCCCTGAAAGCATCTAACAAGCTACTTTCACTTTTCCCTTTTAGCAAAAGGGAAGCTGAGGTACAAAGACTTTGTCCAAGACTCAATCTCTGTTTGCCACAGTATCGCCTCCAATTAATTATTGTTAGGATTTCAACATGCAATTTAAATATATAGCTATTGAAAAATATTTCACCAGTAGGTATATAAGCAAAGTAACTTACCACAGGGCTAATATCAAACCACAGCAGTGGGCAAATGAAGTCCACTGCCGATTTTTCTACCAAGTAAAAATGACAGCTTTCAGAATCACTACCTAAAGGCATACACTCCTACACATTGGATATTACTGCCTGCATCTGCTGACTTCCTCTAAACCCACTTTGTTATAGCATGAACTTAGTACAACAAGACCTGGCAGCCTCAGGCCCACTTCGTAAAAATATTTTTTTAGCCTTTTGCAGAGAAAGCCTGAAACTCAGTTTACTTGCAATTCTTAACCAAATGAATTATATCTGCAGATTAAAAAAAAAAAAAAAAAAAAAAAAATGCATTTTTTCCAAAGCTTTATGTAAAACTCTGCTTGCTGACACAGAAAACTGATGGTTGTCCTCCTTACTGACTGAATATTCCAGACTTCTTATCTCCAAATATTCCTCACTGTATTCCATCTCTGCTTTCCAAATTGCTGTCAATCATACAAAGACCCACTAATCTCAGCAATAATCCAAGTAAACTCTGATATTGCCTAAGCCAAGCAAAGTGCAGGTCTTTGGAAATGAGTCAAAATATGGAACATTAGAGGTATTTCAAAATGAAGTGTGTTTTAATAAAAAACATTAATAGCAGTGCCAAATGCTGTATTACACTCACTCCATGTCAGATCAGGTAGTTCTTGGGTTGTGAGCCAAATAAGAAATGAAACCAACTACATACAGTATGTTGTTAGAAATATACAAACTGTACAATTACTTGCTCTTCCTATTTTAGCTACAGTATTCTTAGTAACTATATGTACTAGATCGTAAAAATTACTTATTGGCTTGTGGATTTTGTGGATTTTAATTTTTTTTTCTCTCTCATTTTTTGTACTTTTAAACACTTCATTAGAAGGTCAACTAACTGGTTTTGAAGCTGTGATATTGTAAGAGAATGAATTTAAGCAACCATCTCTTATTTTTGCTTACATACCTTAAGTGTTGGATCCAAAATAAATGAGTCAGAATGAAAATCAGACATGAGAGTAGACAACAGCAACATACCTTTTTTTTACAAGTTGCTGAAGTTCTATGGCAAATAAATTGTCTACCAGCAGAAGCTTCAAAATTATTTTGAATTAACATATGCTTTTGTCCAGTCTGATGAGG
Organism: Tetrax tetrax; assembly: GCA_009806455.1. Classification (NCBI taxonomy): domain Eukaryota; kingdom Metazoa; phylum Chordata; class Aves; order Otidiformes; family Otididae; genus Tetrax; species Tetrax tetrax. The sequence continues at coordinate 30,410 of WHYT01012984.1, forward strand.
AAAATGTATCATAGACAGACTTGCTTTTACATCTGTAACAAAACATACCTGTCCCAGTCAAAAGTCCAGCACTCTTCTTTCGTGCATAAGCGCGTAAGTGGTTGGACAGGCTAACAGCACTTGTAAACGTCGTATTGCAATGCACACACGTTCTAAGCTTCACAGGCATACCTATCATTCAAAAGAAAACTATAATCCAGTTCTCTCTTCAAAAATGAAATTCTCAAAGCGTTGTAAAAAGTTTTCTGCAATAAAGATGGTTTAAAATATATTCACTGCATTGATGCAATTTTTTAGTATATTAGAAGGATCCAAGTTAACCGTTATTATTTTTCCATGTAGTGCTTTAAGCCAAACCGTGTTACTTGAAAAAGAACAGGAAGGAGGCAACTTGAACCCATTCGGCTACTCTGCATTCAATACCTACTATCAAGTTCCTACAGATTTCCACATTATGAAGCTCTAATTCCAAAATAAAATCCTGCAATTTGAATAGCACAATTCTGCTGAGAAATTTCAGAGCTTGCAACATTTTTTAAAGTCTAGTCAACAAAGTGGTAATTAAAAGTGTTTCACCCATATCACTGAAGAGCTCAATACTAAATTAGGCTGCTGTTGAAGGCTTGGAGAAAAAGGTGGTAAAACACACCACTGAACAGCTGTTAGACAAAACATTTTGTTCAGTGCGTTTTCTGTTCATTACTTTATATGTGCAATTGATAATGAAAGTTAATGATTTGAAGTTTTTTTTTTGCTAAAATCTTTGTGCTAAATAAATGATCAACAAAGCAACATGCTATTTATCACAGTAAAACAGTGAAACAACACTGAACTCCTCACTTACCAGACAAAGAAACCATTATAACTTATTCCCTGCTCAACTTCACCATAATGTTTCTCCCTTCATTTTACCAAAGATATACTGTTTTGGTTAACTAATATTTCAAGATCTCTACTAGTAAATTATTAGAAGAATAAATAAAAAAAACTAAAGCTACTCAGCTGGAAAGCCTGTTTGCAGGAAAGAGAATCCTATTCTCCAGCAGATCACAGAAGACATGCTATATTTTCAGGCAAGTTACAGAAGAACATCTAGTTGCTAAAAACCTTTTTAAAAACTAAACCCAGAATTAGAAACATTTGCCTTTTTAGGAAAAACAGAAGAATTTCAACTTGATGTTAAATATTTTCTTATTAACTCAACTGGCACAGTGCGTTAGTTGTCAAATTCTGTTACCTCAGCCACAGATAATTACAGGGCCCCATTCATAACTGTTAGTACTCTGCAAGCATGTTTATTTTTACCTGGTTGTTCATCACAACCAAACAAGTGCTACCTAGTACTCAGCGGTAAATATTAAACAGAAAGCAATACAGTATCAAGTTTGGCAAGCTATTCCTTTAGCATTGTTTTTCAAATCATTAAGCCTGTCAAAGATACACTTCCTTTACTAAGCAACCTCCCGGTTTAAAGGACAACGACAGATGTCCAGAAGATACTAAATGTAATTCTGTTCCACCTCTACTCTGTCATTTTAGAAAGCCACTTTTGTTAAGAAATTGATTGCCACACTTTTGTAGTCCCCTAAAAGAACTTATGAGCACATCAGATCATTGTTGTTACTTGTTCACAGGAAGATAAGAATATAGGTGAAAAAGTATGAGGCACTGCCAGTTTTACTAACCTCCACTGGGTAGCAACAAGAAAACCAAAAGAACCAAAAAAGTCAAGGGTATAAAAATAAGATCCTTCTCCTCAGTCTAAAGAATCCTGCAGTATTATAGGCTGGTGTCCAAACAAGAAACAGGTAAAATGCAAGCTCTACACACACATTAAAAAGGATGTTGTAAGAATTCCCCAAGACTAGAAATAACTCTTATGTGACAAGTAGGTAAAAACATCACTCTCGAAACCTGTTCTATTAGTATACAGAGTATCTAGGAAGTTGATTATAGAATTGTTTCATTAGCACAATTCTCAGTGGAGGGGCAATCTCTGTCCACATCGGTCAGGGGCTGCACATTAGAAAGCTGCTAGCTACAACTGTTTTCCAACACAGCTTGAACCAGCACAGGATACAGGCCCTAAGCAAGCACCAGTTTCTCACAGCAGCCACAATTTTGAAACAAACAAGAGTTAATTTATGTTGTAAGAGTATGTTTGCCTAAACCCATCAAAATTAGTTGACAGTGACCAATTTGGAATATTATGCATTTATAACGGTATCAACAGTTCTGTCAGTTTAAGCAAACGTCGCTTTGCACAAACTTCAAAGATTTAAATTAAGTAGTTCCCAAACCAGTTGTTTCAATGCCCAGAAACAGGGTTACAAGCCCAAACATTTCAGAACTGTTAGTCTACCAAATATGCATGGACACTTCAACTTGCTATTGCAGGATGTGTCATCTTCTTTACTGAGGCTCATTTTGCGTCCACTTTGAATTTGTATGCCCAGACATATCCAGACTAGGGACTATGTTCCATGCAAGAACCTCTCAGTGCTGCTGAGGGGTTTTTTTTCACTTTAGGAAAAACATGTCAGAAAAATTCGCTCTGCTACCTCTCGCAGTCAGTGTCCTCTGGAAATGAAACAAGAATTAAATGAACAGAGTCCCAGATAAAATACTCTGCACTTGTACATTTTCTATGAATTAAAGAATTACTTGGAAATGTTGTCAAGACAGCTAGAAACATCATCTTACCTGACTGCATAGTCAAGTCCATTTTTTGTGGCTGATACATCAATGGACTGTCTTCATTTAATGGAAGAACACATTTCTGAACAAACCTCTTTCTTGCAGTTTGATGATGAATCTTTTGAGGAGAAATACCAGGATTCCTTTCTTCTCCAAACCTCTTATTTTTCAGGAGTTCTATCAGTGTAAGTGACTGATTTTTTTTTCCATCGCGTAGTACTGCTCTTGCTTCATCGCATTCATTTAGGAAACTCAGCCCTTCTTCCTCCGATGCAGACACAGATGTATCTTCAGTCTTTAGGCCATTATGGTATGCTTCAAGAGGTATAACATTCTGAGATAAAAAGTCATCATTTGATGCAAATTTCTGAGCAACAAATGGTCTGGGAATAATCCGGCGACTGTTCAAAGCCTTTAAGATTTTTTCATACTTCTCTTCATTTTGCATCATCTCATTCAGAACACAGATCGGAGACTTGTGTGCGTCCCACTTGGTTTTGCCAAGCCTCTTCAGGTGTCCTCGCACATGATTAGACAATCCAATTTTCGTATCGAACCAGCCTCCACAAAGCTGACATGTATGCTCAGAGGAAGTTTCAGATTTCTCAATCGCTACAAAGAAAATAATGTTCATGTTTTTGACAATTATATACAGTTAAACATTACAATAGCAAATCACAAGGACTAGAGGCTTTACAAGATAAAGTCTTGTTTAGTGCTCAATAAATACCTTTGTCCCCTTTACTTTATACCCAAATTAAAAAAAAAAAAAAACAAACCAAAAAAAACCCAAAAAAATCCACACAACAAAAACCAACTTACCTTTCCTAACACGTTTAACAGGAGTTCCTGTTCCAGTTCTTTTAAAATGTTGCATTTTGTCACTTGTTGCTATCTGTTCTGGTGAAACAACATGACGGGCTTCATAGCTTAATCCAGCTCTGTGAAGATGTCCTCTGACATGATTGGACAATCCAACACCTGTTTCAAAGGTTGCTGGACAGTATGGGCAAGACTTCTTTTCAAGCGACAAATCAGTCCAATGAAAAACCGAATTATGCTTTGGCAATGCTGATCCTACATTTTCTAAATTCTGAGGATCATGCAAATCATGCAAGAAGTTACTACCCTCAGCATCTTCATAATACTCAAAATAAAAGCCATCATTCTGTTCGTAACTAAGTGAAGACTTATCACCAGCTTCATGATCTTCCATTTTACCTTTGAATATGGGGAATAGGTTTACATGCTCCTGATTAATATCACTGTAAGATTCATCCTCCACAGACTGTGTAGTGTAATCACATAGTTCAACATTATCCCATGAACTTTCATCCTCCGTTTCATAGCTGTCTTTTTTTTCAGCAGAGTTAAGTTTCTGTAAAACAACAATAGTCATTTTATGCAGAAAATCTGGATAGCAATCCAAATTATCTCCTTTAACAGAGCCTTCCCTCTTGGAATCTTTAACCACTCTTTTTACAGCTACATGCATATGGTCTTTACAACCTTCTGCCCTTTTGCAATCAAGATTATTTGAATCCATGACAAAACAATTATTAGGGGGACTACTTGATGAACAAAATAAATGCAAAGAACCAACAGAGCTGGACTCTTCCTTTTTTAAATGCAAAGGATAAGAGTCACTAGACTTTTTAAATATCCTGTAGTTTTCACATTTGTGTCTATATAAATAATTACAGCTTGTTTTGACACTAGCTTTCTGCTTTGCTGCTTGATGAAAACATTTACGTTTCTGTTTAATGCTATTTCTAATCAAAAAGGTCTTGTTTGTAGAATTTAGATTGCACACACTTACAGATGACTGTGAAACACTCTTCCGAGCCTTCTGTATCCTGTAGGGTCTCTTGTGAAGTTTTGTGAAGTTACTGGACTGTGAAGCAGAGCCAAACGATCTTTTTACATCCTGTTTTAAAACAGAGTTCTTTGGAAAAGTAGAAGATTGTTTGATCAACTGTTTTGTCCTGCTACCAAAATCTAAAGATTCTTCTATTATGCTGCCTTTTCTTTTTTCTAGTCTAAGATGGCTACCAAAGGGATCAATGCATGATGTTGGATGCAAATACTCCATATGTTTTTTTAAAATGCTTCTAGCTGAAGTAGTAAATGGACACATCTTGCACATATATGTCGATGACTTTTTTGAGGATCCTAAATACGGATCTTTCAAAGACGTCTTTTTCTGTGTTTTCCTCTGGGATATGTCGCTACCGATAACTGAACATTTGACTACTGCTCCATGAGCGATCCCTCGATGGCATTCCAGTTCATTTTCTGTCACAGCCATGAAATTGCATTCCTCACAGCAATAATACCTTTTATCTTTTTCATGGGTCTTTGCATGCTGCACAAACGTTTTGGGGCAATTGGTACCAAATACGCACTGGGGGCACTGTAACCGTGCACTCCTACCCTCGTCCTGAAGTTCTTTGAGCTCACGGATTTCTTCCATCAGTTTCTGCCTTCTCTCCTGGTGAATTATCATATGTTTAAGAAGTGAATTACGATCTCGAAATGTCCTTCCACATTCCCTACACGCATAGGGCCTAGGGACATTGAGATGCCGGAAATGACTGTTCCCATCTAAATGGTACATCATATGCCTATGCAGATGTTTCTTCTCCCTAAAATTCACATTGCACTTTGTACAGGGATAAAATGATGGTTCATCAGTACTGAAAGTAGATGGCGATTCAGAATCATTCTGTTCACATTTATTTTTTAAAGTATTGGAAAGAAAAGTGCTAGTGTGAACAGGAGAAGTATCTTCTGCGCAGTTACTACTGGGACTATAAATGAGCTGCTGGATAGCATCAACAGCTTCCAGCTCTTCATCTGTGGATTCAGGTTTTACTTTACTCAGTGAATATTTCTGTGGTTCTACTATTTGTAGATCTTCATTCTGCTCTAAGAAGTCAACATTTAATAGTTTTGATTTACTAGGAATACAACTGGTATCACCAAAACAGTCTTCAGTATAGCGTGTTATTTTACTAACATCCATTTTCCTTTTTCGCTTTTTTTCTAAGCCTACTTTACAGTGAATGGGAGACTTCTCTATTGTTTCTTCATTCGTCATAAGAAACTGTATAAACTCTTTTTGTGGATCCCAGCCGGGATCACATCCCGATCTGAAACCACCTGTACCTGAGGAAATGTCTGTTAATGTATCAACACAATCATCTTTTACTAGTAAATTTTTATCATCCTCACAAACTTCTACTTGGCCTACTAAAGTGCTATCTACACTATTTCCTACTGATTTCTGTGAATCACAACCAATTGAAGCAGAGGTAGGTAGATTTTTAATGGAATGAGTCAGGTTCTTAGCATGTGCTACATCAGGTAACAAAAATAAAACTTGGTGCTGATTTGATTTCTGTGTTGTACTCTTTGCGGGCAGCTGAAGATCATGAACCACTGCCAAAGCTGAACAGGAATCTGTGTGATGACCTACAGGCTGTCCAGTGGTTAATGAAACACTGCCTTTACTCATAATGGAAGTCTTAGTTGAGGTGGAGTGTGAAACTGGTCCATTAACAGCGGTTCCTCTGGACAAGATAAAGTTTTCACTAGAAACAGTAGGAGCACCAGTGTGTATAAATAGAGAAGTCTGGCCTCCGCTTAAGGCTTTTTCAGATCTGTCCCTTGACAGCTCCTCAGGCAGAGTCAACGTATTGTTCTTCTGAAATGACGTGTCACTCTCTTGCGATTTAGGAACACCACCTTCTTCCTCAGATATGAAATTATCATCACACAGGATTTCTTCTTCTTCTTTAGCACCAGTGACTTCAGTATTTATCTCTAAGTCATCCATATTGCTGGTCTGTCCATTAAGTACATTTATACTAAAAAAAACCAAACAACAAAAAAATCAGGCAATCACAGAAATAACAGCAACTTTAATTTACAGCTTTCTTCAGGATTACCCTTCTTCATACTGTAATCTAAAAATACGTTTTGAACTTGTTAAAAATGTATTATTTCGGATATTCAAGACATTTAAAATTAATCAATGAAGCAATTTTAAAAAATTATACTTTTTTTTTGCTATGCCATATTAATAACCACACAGCAAACGAGTCATGGCCCAGTATCCCAGTCTGAACACCCTCATGCAGGATGGGGGAAACGAGATTTTAAAAAACTGTGCAAATGCATTTGACATGTACATTAACATAAACACAGAGTTTATCTTTAGTTGTTTTCTAGAAGTAAAACAAATTAAGAGTAAAGGCAACCCAGGTATCTGCTATTCATTTTAGTGGATTTTTGTTGTTTGGGGTTTTTTTCTTGTTTGTTGTTGGTTTTTTTTTTGGTTGTTGTTGTTTTTAAAGAAAATGTACTTCCCTTTAGCACCTACGAAACTAAAATAACCTTTACACATATCAAGGTATCACTTTTTTTTCAAAGTGCTTGTATAGAACTGACTTGATGCTACACAGAAGTCTGCAGAAATGTTTACTTTGGTATCAAAAGAGAAACAACTAATCTGATTTTGAACATCTGACTACTGATAGAGACACAGCAAATGATCAAACTCTCAGAATTAAATGTCTTCCCATTCCCTTCTTACAAAAGAATTCCACTTGCTTTAAAATAAATAAATCAGATACTGCTTATGTTACAAGGCCATTTTAAATAAGTACATAAAAATAGCATCTTCTCAAAGGTGGCAAAAATGTCACAATTAGAAGGCAGTATTTAATTAGGATTTACCTAGCAGAGGAAATAATCATGCTGAATCCAGAGCATTACAATAATAGCATCTATCAGTGTATAGAACTATTACATATTAATTCCCTGGCTTGGTGTACACAAATAAGTCTTTCTACAAGTGACTTTCTTTCACACACAAAATCTACTTACTGCTTAGTGAGCACAAAGGACTTGCCTATACATGAAAATCAGTGTGTAATAAACAGGAGCGTGACCTTAAGCCTACTCTGGCATTACCTCTTATATGGGTGCTCAGAACACAGTAAGCATAAAGCATTAAAACACTGATCTAGTAGCTGGAAACGTCTATCTATATTTTATAGAAATAACATATTTTACCCTTAAAGAGTACTATTTGCTTTGATCGTTCGGGGGGATTCCTGCCATCACATACTTAGTTTCAGTTACTAATTACCATTTTGAATAGAGCTCAGTCAACTGGAGTCATCGCCTAGAGTATTTGCATTACTCACAACTAATATCCATGGCTCCCTGCAATGGTCCTTCATCAAAACCAAGGAAGACCACACTTGATATCCTTTTTTCCTAAGGAGAGAAAACAACGCGGTTAAGTGATGCCACTTCCAGTGTCGTACTTAATACTCTAAAATAAGTCCAGCATTTCTACTGGTTTTTTTCAATTAAACATTATGATAGCTATCCACATAACTCAAAGCTAGCTATGGCCTCATGGAAATTCTGTTATTGTGCTTGTTTTGTTTCAAATCAACAAAAGGACAAAAAAACCCCTTCAATCTCCCTTGAGTTTGTAAAAAGAAAACCTTAATGTAATAAGTCTTATTTACTATTTTGAAGATAAAAGTAACTGCATTTGTAGTAGAAAGATAATGAAAAAAAATCTGCCATTAGAAAAACATTTCCTTTGCTACTCAACCACTGAACTAGCCAATTTAGAAATGCAGCAACGCTCGTGTCAGACACTTAAATGCTTAAAGTGCAGGAAATATTTAATTGTATTATTTATCAACATACCTTTATGCAAATGTTCTACTAGACTCCCCAGTTTCTCATGTCCCTATTTCTCAGATTTTTAAATTTCTTTGCTGTTTTGAGATAGGTCATTTTCCACCACAATAAAGACTTCCAATAAGATCACATTCAAAGCTGCCACCCTAAAATGGTGATAATGCACCACCCAGCGGGAGTCTTTACATCACTTACACAAGTTAGAAAGGCGCAGTGCAAACATGCACCAAGAATCAGTAATGCAAAAGTCAATTAAGAGTAAAACCTCCAAGGATGCACAGGAGCTCCAACAATTTTACAACTGAATATCAGGCAGCAGAGTATAAAAACGTTCACAAAAAGTTTAGAAGAAATGCAGTAAGCCAATTTTGCCTGAAAGATGTGCGTTTTCCTCCTTTTATTACTGCAGAGGTTGACAAACATATGCTCAGTCAATCTGAGAGCCTATATTAGCTTTTCTCAACAGGAAGCAACATTGCTAACAAAGTGGTAAATTCAGTGTTAATGAGTGGCTTCACTGTTACCACCTCTGAGGTAAAACCTTCCATGTTCCAAGTTCCATCCATCTGTTCTGGTGTGAGGGGTTCAGAGGAAGAACAGACGCTTCCCATTTAACGCAACTTCACTGGTACCCCCTAAACAGCGGGGAGGCAAACTGAGAATATCGTGCCTGCTTGCAGATTGCAACCCTCATTATCAGAATGGCTCCTGAAAACTTTTCACAGGTTTACTGATGAAGACAAAACTATGTTGCTCTACATACAAAACCATACTGATGCTAAATATTAGTATTAAAGCTTAAGTTGAAGAGATGGCTAGGGCACCATATGATCACCTTTAAACTGAGACTCTCTTCAGAATTATTATGAGCATCATATCTAAAACATTAGACTGTGCAATCTTGTAAGAGACTTCTTTCCATATTGTGTATTTATGGGGATTGTGAACTATTCCATATGGATCTGACTAAAGTATTCTATGATAATACAGTTGTCCCTACAGATTTCAGTCTTTGAATCAAGCCTGAAATGCCTAATGTATCAATAATATCACTGATACATTTTAATAGTTTTCTGATAATTATAACATTTTTCCAGTTATCAGTACTTTACACGCAGGACAACAACAAAGTTAGCAGTTTTAACAGCATGCTATTAAAGAAAACATATAAAATATATTTTTAAGTTGCAGTTAGAGTCTTGTGATGACACTGAGTCAAGATGCAATACTTCATTTACACTGTCTACTCCACATGTAGAAATTTATGAAGTATAAACGACAGGTATAACTAGACACATGTAAAAAACACTCCACAAAATGCCACCATTTTTGGAGAAATGTTATCATCTAACTTGTACTATTCAGGAAGCGCAACACCCAAAGTGAAACACTACCTAATATGAACACCCCGGAAAAAGAAAAAGAAAGATCAAGCATTGTAACAACTAAGATGTAAGCAAAGATATGCAATATTCTTTGTGTATTTCCTTCACAGTTTAAAAATTAAATTTTCTGTATCATGTCAGAAATACACAAATTAATTCTGTCACAATATATAGTAATTATTCCTTACTTAGTGTTTTTGAAAAATTAGATGTTGAGATCAAACATGTTATCATCTAACTTGTACTATTCAGGAAGCGCAACACCCAAAGTGAAACACTACCTAATATGAACACCCCGGAAAAAGAAAAAGAAAGATCAAGCATTGTAACAACTAAGATGTAAGCAAAGATATGCAATATTCTTTGTGTATTTCCTTCACAGTTTAAAAATTAAATTTTCTGTATCATGTCAGAAATACACAAATTAATTCTGTCACAATATATAGTAATTATTCCTTACTTAGTGTTTTTGAAAAATTAGATGTTGAGATCAAACTTTAAATTTGCTGCAAATAGTGTTTGTTATATCCTCTAGCAGTGCAAGCACTACACAGTTGAGGTAATTTTTATTTAAGCATATAGTGCAATATACCTAAGAGATACGTAAGTGTAAAAATGGCAATGCTTGAAAAGTCTACACAAGCATACAAAATTCCAGGCTCATACTTTTGAAATGCACTTTATCTAAAAGGCCAGGTCGAACTCTATTTTTTTTTTTTCAGTTAAGCCTAGAATGACTCCAGTGCAGTTAACAGTGTTATTCCTGGTTTACATGATACACTGTTTACTACATAGGAATTATTTAATATTCAAAAGTAGAAAACAACCAATTATTTAGCCAACTAAGCCACATTTCATCCATATTTAATTAAGCACTTTTAAATTTACATATTTTTAATATTGTTTTTCTTCATAAACTATCAGTTTTTAAAATTGCAATGAGTTCTGCAGATATGACTGCCTGCTGACAGATCATCATTTAAATGCCTTAAGCTAATCTTATTGTCTCAGAAATCTTGAACATCAGTATTTTTGCAAACTATCAGCACTTGCTATAACACCCTTACTACACTACATCTTGAGGTTACTACAGACGAAATGAGGTGATAATTGCATATTAACATAATTATTCAGTAATCCCTCTAGGCAAGCTTCCTAGGTCACTCAGTAATTCAGGTTAGACACAACCTTCCTGTCATCAGATCTATGCTGTCCACTTTCTGTTCATTAATAATTCTTTTTGATAGGAATGTACTTAATTCCATTGTTCTATGTACATTATTAATTGTATTTATTACCAGTAGGTTTATGACACTTCCAAGTCCTTATTTCATAATGACAAGCTTCGCTACGTAATAGGGTCACACGCTAAATTAAGAATATTGCCTTCATACAATACTAGTTCATTAGAAGTTACACTCCAGTGCTAAGGGTACTGTGCTGTTGCCTACTATTAGCTGTAGTTAGAGATTTATTGGTTTCTGTTACAAAACCCTCTTTATTTTACAAGGATTTACAATAGATCTGAAAGCACACTGGAGCTGAAGAGTTAAGATGGAAGAATTTAGTTAGGTTTGTGAAAAGCATTAAATGCTTTGTTATGTAGCAAGTTCCTCATTAAACTCATAAATATAAGCAAATGATCTAGAAGCACAGAGTGACAAGTGGCATAAAAACTTAGAAGGCATCTCCTAAATGGATTGAACTCAGCCTAGTTAAAGTAACTGAAAGAATATGAAGTCTTTCAGCAGCGGCGTAACAAAGGCAAAAATATACTTATCCTATATTAACTCATTCCTCATAAGTCAAGTTCTTTATTCAGATTTGTGAACAACCAGGACACTCAAGGGATGATTCAAATATTCAAGAGATAGGAAGGTGTTTCAGGTTTGCACTGTTCCCATTTATATTTTTCTTCAAGACTTTGTTATGTAAATAGAGAAAACGTGTAATTTTATCCACAAGGATTCCTGTAATAAAGCTTCCTCAAATGACAGATGGTATTAAAGATGATGGAACCAAAGTCATAGATTTTTAGGCAACAAACAACAGACCAGAGAGAGCTTAAGTACATCAAGGAACAGGACTGAAGAGCTAGCTCCTTCCATTTTGCCCTGCTTACACAGTCTGTTCCTTTAACTTAATCACAACAAACATCAATCATGGAGCTTCCATCAAAAGTGAAATGTTGAAGAACCTTTGGAAAATGAAGATTCGTACAGAGTAATAGAGGAACTTGTAGTGTATTAGCATAAACCAGTCATGTCTTGAAAAAATAAATCTAGTTAAGAGGACAGTTGGACAATATTTTTGCCTTTTCCATACACTAATGCACACAGTTCACATCTCCTGAGTTTTGAATATTAAAACCAAAAGTCAATAAAAATCACGATACTTTGATCATCAGAAGAATGTATATTAGTTGTTTTCCACTTTATTTCTTCTTAAAAGCTATGCAGATCCACCCACCCTTCAAATGGAGATAGAACCACAAAGCCTGACAACCAGAGGCCCAGTCAGTGACTCACCTTGCTTTTCCCCAGCTCCTATCTGTGTTTGCAAATTTAAGTTGTTCAAAATATACCCCCTTCTGCACAGCAGACACTGACTATTTGTAAACTGCCTTACTTCACTTTGAAACCTACATATTCACCTGAACATTTCTGGATTTTTTTTTTTTTTTAAACTTCTGTAATGAAGAGACAGCTTGTTTAATACGCACAACACTATGAACACTGCCCTCCCACACCTACTTTACATACAAGTATATGGTTAGTAATATAACTACAGTCTGAAAAACTGACTTCCACTGAAATCTAGTTATCTTCAATTGAGATCCATAGCTGTTCACATGAAAATACAAACATCAAAAACCTCTCATAGCTAATCAGCCTCCCATATTAAAAATTATTTTTAAAGCAGCAAGAAAAATCACTGATACAACACTAAGAAGTTGTACTACACCTAAATAAAGAAATACAAAGTTATTGACACCCCCAGTATAACCTTTTATTATACTGGTGAAAGATTCACTGAGTTGTCATATCTCTGTGGAAAAAGCTGACCAAAGAGAAACTTTGAATTATACAGGCGTCATCACACAAAAGCAGTCTATCTTTTCAGTAAGATTATACTCTGAAACATCAAATCTGAAGCACATTTTTTCAGAAAGTTTATTTACCTGAAACTTTGCCTCTAATAAAACAATTTATTCAAAAGTTGTGTCAGGTAGTAAGGAAAAAAAGTTTCCTTAAAAATGCTGAAATTTCAGAAACTTGATTTCTGGTCTAAAACATTTAAGACTGATATATCTTAACATCTCACATGTGAAAGGAAACAGTACAAAACTGAAGAATGACCATCTTACAATTCAGAAATCAGAGAATACCACTACTGCCACCGACCATTCTTAATCTTACTGTCTTAATATTGATTTGCTTGGGAAAATAAACCAGTTTGTCACAATAGGGTGCATAATACTAAAATTCAATACTGAAATCAATAAAATGAATGTCAATACAATTTAAGTGTCACAAGAATCACATGTATGACTTAAAAACCCACTCTTCTAGTTGTAAGTGCTAATGTAGCAGTTTAAGATGGCTTCATTGGTAGAAACTTTTCAAAGTGATTAGCTATTTCTAAAAGATGCCTACCCAGTACTAAACCCCAAGAATCTGGGTAACTTCATAACAGTCACATATTATCTGGTAACTCCACAGGCTTCATAACTCCCCCCAGCACTCCACAGATCTGTTCACTGAGGACAGCCAAGTACTTAAGTCTCCATTTTCCTGCAGGCCTTTCTCTAGTTTTGATTTTTAGTAGTACTATCTACTTTGAATTGCACTGCCATTAGTTTCTACTGAAGATGAGAACTACAATAAAATATTGAGTTTTCCTAAATGCAGACATACATAGTAATGACTAACAGCACTCCAAGTAGCAGACATAGAAGTTTGAAAAATACAGACTTAACACTGATTATACACACTCTCTCCAGAACTGCTCCCTTACGTACTTCTACATGCAAGCAGTCTCAATGTGGAGCCATATGCTGTCAAATTACTGTGCTATACATTGGAACCTTGCTTTGCTTTTCCTTTCCGTCTACTACTGCATCCAGCTCTGGAGCCCTCAAGATAAGAAGGATGTAGATCTGTTGGAGCAAGTCCAGAGGAGGGCCACGAAGATGATCAGAGGGCTGGAGCACCTCTCCTAGGAGCACAGGCTGAGAGAGTCGGGGCTGTTCAGCCTGGAGAAGAGAAGGCTCCAGGGAGACCTTACTGTGGCCTTCCAGTACCTAAAAGGGGGCTTGTGAGAAAGACAGGCAGAAACTCTTTAGTGGGTTCTGTTGTGACAGGAAGAGGAGTAATGGTTTTAAACTAGAAGGCAGTAGATTCAGACTAAACAGAATGAAAAATTTTTTTACAATGAGGGTGGTGGAGCACTAGCACAGGTTGCCCAGAGAGGTGGTGGATGCCCCGTCCCTGGAAACGTTCAAGGCCAGGCTGGACGGGGCTCTGAGCAACCTGATCTGGTTGGAGATGTCCCTGCTCCTTGCAGGAGGTTGGACTAGATGACCTTTGAAAGTCCCTTCCAACCCAAACTATTCTATGACTATGTCAATCTCACATGCTCACACCATTTTTCTCTCCAAGAGAAAAATGTTTAGTTTCTTTCTACAGGAATTTAGTTTCTTTCTCTAAAGAAACTAAATGTTTGAGAAAATACTTTTTGTCTCTTTCATCACCATTATCTGTGTTTTTCAGTCAAATGTGTTCTTAAGCCTCAAGTATGGTACCAAAAAGCTCTTCTATCTAGACACAGTACAATGAATTGTTTATTTTATTAACCGTCAGCACTACAAAACAAGACAATTTTTCCTCATTACAGTCTATATATAAAAGCCCTGCTCCCATCCTTGCTGTGAGACAGTATTTTATCAGGCTGCCAAAAAATTAAGGGTTGTGATCAGTGGTACAAACTGCAGCTGGTGGTCAGTAACTAGTGCTGTATCCTGGAATCAATACTGGGTCCAACACTGTTCAACGTCTTCATTAATGACCTGGATGATGGGGCATAAGGTACCCTCAGCAAGTTTGCTGCTGATACAAGCTTGAGCAGAGTGGCTGATACACCAGCCGGTTTTGCCGCCATTCAGATGGACCTCAACAGACTGGACAAATAGGCTGACATAATTCTCATGAAGTTCAACAAAGGAAAGTATGAAGTCTGGCACCATGAATAAGCCCATTCACCAGTACATGCTGGAAAGCAGCTTTGCAGCAAAGTACGCGGGGTTCCTCTTGGACAGCAAGCTGAACGTGACCCAGCAACGTACCCTGGTGGCAAAGAGAGCCAACAGTATCCCGGTCTGCATTAGCAGTGTTGCCAGGACACTGAGGGAAATGATCCTTCCCCTCTGCTCAGCATGGGTAAGGTTATATCTGGAGTAATGTGTCCAGTTCTGGGCTGCCCAGTCCCAGAGAAGTGTGGAGCTATTGGAGAGAGTTCAAAGAGCCACTAAGACAACTAAGAGACTGGAACATCTCACATGAGAAAAGGTTGACGGAGTTAGGACTGTCCATCCTGGAGAGAAGAGACAGCTCAGCAGGATCTCACCAACATGTACAAATTTGAAGGGAGGGTACAAAAAGACTAAGTCAGACTCTTTCCAGTGATGTTCACTGATACGACAATAAGCAATGGGTACAAACTAGAATACACAAGCTCCCACCTGAAAACATGGAAAACTTTTACTGCAAGAGTGACTGGCACAGGTTGCTCAGAGAGCTTATGGAGCCTCTATCCTTGGAGACATTCAAAAGCTGTCCAGACATGGTCCTGGGTAGCTGCTCTAGGTGACCCTGCTTAAGGCAAAGGATTGGACAGAACTTCACAGGTTCCTTCCAGCCTCAACTATGTTGTGATTCTGTTTTAGTACACTTTGCCACACAGTATCTCAATTTGCACTTAGTTTACTCCTCTTCAGAGTGCTCCATATGCTCAGGCTATCCTCTTTTTTCTTTCATTTAAAAATATCAGCAAAGCAGGCACAAGACCATTTTAATTTAAAAAAAAAGTTTCCAACCACTAACTTCAGATTTATCATTCTGATAGCTTAATAAAATAACACAAAAACAGTCAGGTATACAGCAAAAGTGCATTCTCTCTATTCCAAGTTATGTAAATATATTCACAGCAAATCTGTAATTTGACACCCTTCTCCCTTCTATCTCTTCCAGTGTTCCTGTCTTCTAGAGTTCTCTCACTAAATAAAATAATATTACCACTCGCTAAGTATCACACTTTAATTTATAAACATGCCTTTCTCAAGTCCCCTCTCATTTTCTATTAGTATTTCCACAATTCAGGACTTCCCACAGGAAGAATCCCTCTTCCATGTCACAATTTACTTAGATGCCTTCCTGATACGTCACCTCAGAGGGGCTTAAGGATGCCAGATTATCAGTGTCAGCTTTTCAGGCAATACTATAAAAATACTTCCTCCTCATAGAACCCACTCCCACTAGCAACACTGTTGTAAGTCCAGTCACAGTGAGAGACACAAAGAGCACGTTTAGGAAAACACCTGCATTCTTCCAGGCTCTAGTTTCACCACTACAGTCCTTACATGGAGAATAATACTAAAATGAAAGACCTGCTGTCTTTGCAAAAGATTTTGTCTTGCAGAGAAGAGGAAGTAGTCTCAACATGGAGCCATATGCTGTCAAATTACTGTGCTACACATTGGAACTTTGCTTTGCTTTTCTTTGCAGCAAAGCCAATTTAAGTAACTCTTGTCCTCCTCCACTCCCCCACAGTCCTTTCACACTTGATCAACAATTTCATTATCCAGTTTAAAAGGCTGAGACCCACACACTGCTGAATCAGCACAATCAAGAGGCAACAACTATGAGTAAGAGCACAAACCTTTACTAACTTTGTTGACAGAAAAATCTACTGAGGAATCTTTTCCTAAAACTTCCATGAATAAATAAAAAAGTGAAAATGCAAAGAAATTTCAGAATGCAGAAAAGAAGCTTTGGTAGTTCTCTATTTAACTACAAGAGACAACATTATGAAGAACATTACCACAAAGCGAATTTTATGTTCTCAGATTACTTGAAGTACACTCGCCAATCAAAGTAAAATGCTAGAAGTAAATGCTAAAATAATCCAATTGGGGAACATTAAATAAATCTTCTGAGAATACTACTAACACAAGAAATACTGTTAAATTACATATTAGACATAAGTTAGATTTTCCATAGAGACATATGAATGCAAATCCTTCCAGTAGATTAAATAAAAAGTATTTTTATTTCTAAAACACATCACTAACTTTTATGAATTTTAAAACAAATCTATTCCCCCCTTAACATATAGTTTTACAGAATCAAAGTCATTTTATCTGCTCAGAAGCAAGTCCTTTTGAAGCCAGGTACTGCCACCAAGTGGTGGTGAAATTCTGTATGCAAATCTAATTATTCCCCACACAACTCAAAATGTTCCCCTAGCTGCCAAACATAAGCAATCGTGTACTAACAAAAAGCCACTTAAAATTAATCAAAGCAGAAACTACAGCATTTTCATATCCAAACCTAAAACTGACTTTCAATTTAAAACAAAGCTTTTTCTTACAACTTGTTCTTTTTGTTCAGACATCTTTTGTGAGCAGTTGGGTAAAGAACCCTTTCTTCCAATACAAATTCAATATATATCACCTGACTATTAATTAGCTGTCTTCCGTAACTCTATATAATTCCCCAGTTACATGGCCACAGAAGTCTTATTTTCATCACAGCCTCAAATTTCAGAGAAAGGTGAATTCAGCAACTAAAGCAAAAAGACCTCTTAAGGTATAAACATCCAGCTTGTTATTTAGATAAACTATTCAATGTACTTCTGTTAGTGTGTAAAGATCACGACCAGACTAGGAAGGATTTTTAGAAGTCAGGCATATTTGACTAGTTCTACAGGAATATTTCTTAAGTTCATTAAACTATATTGTTACTTACCTGGATGAACTAGACCTATTATATTAAACAAAAGTTGCAATTCTTTTTATCCAGTATGATCTCAAACACATCTAGCAATTTCTCATGCTTTTTCCTTTTTTGGCTGAGAACTATTTGCTGTACATATTTTATTAGTATCATAAATTTTAAGATTGTCTCTCCTGCTAATGTAGAGATTTAACTCCTCAAGCATGCTATCTGGACCAATTATGAAAGACTCTCTGAAAAGAAAACTCTGCTTTTGTGTATTTAATTTAGAACCTTAGTGTAATGGATTACATTAGGGATATTCACTCATCCTTAACAGCAAACTGGCTCTCATCATCCTCTATATTCTTTCAGTGATCCATGGTTAAAAAAACTAGTAAGATTGTAAATAACAGTGCCAGGTAAGGTCAAAAGATCATCCTCTACCTTTTTAGATTAAGTACAAAAAATTCTGTCAACTTGGAGAAAGTTATCATCCTTACTGATGAACACATGAAACAGAATTTTAAAAGACCCAAAGCTATATAATGCTGTACATGACTAGATGAACAGACAAAACTCATAACTCCAACTGAGAAGAAAAGATAACATCACTCC
>WHYT01012984.1:61029-76469 GCA_009806455.1 Tetrax tetrax
TATATAACCTATCCTTCTTCAATATCTGTGGTGCTATTATTCATCCTCTACTTTTAGGTAAAGCAATACTAAATACATTCAAGATGTTGGAAGCAAGTCTGGTCTTGCTGCTATCTGAAATGCTGAAAATCTGACCTCACTCTACACACTGTTACAGGGAAATTCAGCACAAGCATCTACCTTCTGTAACATTTCCTGTTATACAGAGGTGTGATCCATTATACCGTTAACACACTGACACCCAGATTGTTTTTTCCCCGACTTTCCCCTGTATTTAAAACAAGGGAAGTCCTCCCGTGAAGCTCCAAAGATGCAGTCTGGAAATCAGAAAATCTAAGGACAAAGACTATGGTTATCCCAATAAAGTACATCCACTGTTTGTAAACAGTATCTTAACACCTGTGTCTTTTTAACTGGTAATAGATTTTTTTTTCCCCTCCATTTCCAAAAGTCAGGATATCGTATCTTTTATATTTCCATTAGGAAAGTGAATGATTTGAAATTACAAGAACAAAAGCCTCAAATCCTTTACTCAAAGAAAACCCACAGATAAAGCACACTATCAGAGTGATTAGGAAATGCATTTGGTTAAAAGTACAAGAAAAAACATTTGAGCAAATCATTAAATCATCTTTTCAGCTATTGCTTTAAATGACATAGGCTTACATGAAAGGACAGGTCTGCACTGAGCTGTGGGAGTTAAGTTCACTGTTTAGAAGTCTACAAGACGCTGCAGCCACTACGCTCACGAGTGGAGACAGAAGACAGAGGCAGTTGAGAAATGCAGATTGCTCTTTAAAATGAAGTCTTTCAGTCATCCTTGCTGCCCTTCTCTGAACCTTCTTCAGCTCTATGTTGTTTTCCAGTTCCAGGACTAGACTAGTACTCAAACAGCAATACACATTGCAATGCAATGCATCTATGGTACACCACAAATTTGTATAACCGGATCTGCTTTTTGGTTTGATAATGCATAATATTTTCATTGATTTACTGACTATTCAGTTGTCATTTTCACAGAACTGTTCAGAACCTCAAGATCTCCTCCAAGCAATAATGATACTGATCAAACGTCATTACACTATTTCCATGTACTCTTTCACACATTTTTATGCCCTCTTCTTATGTATGCAAGAGTACAGGCTTTCTCCTCACAGACTGGCTTTTTTTCCATTATACACAGCTAACCATCACTAAGATGAAAGGTCTTTGGAGTTTCATTCAGATTTCATACTTAAAGAACACACTAAGTCATTTATATATTAGACTTCAAGTAATTTTCTGTATTTAAACCAGTAATGAAATAATATATAAAATAAGAAGAGACAGAACATAAACCTTAAATATTAAGTACTTAAAGCATTAGAAGGCACAGGGAACCATCTAAAACTTACCATGAATTCAAGTCCCCTACCTAGCCATGATTCTTGTTTTACACTCATCCTCAGATAAAGAAAAGTATTTTTTTTTGCCGAGTTATATTTATCCCTTTTCGTCATGGTTTAGGTCCAGCTGGCAGCTAAGTACCACATGGTCGCTTGCTCACCCTTCCCCGCCCCACAGGGAACAAGAGAGAGAAAATATAATGAAAAGTTTGTGGATGGAGATAAGGACAGGGACAGATCATTTAGCAATTACTACCACAGGCAAAACAGGCTTGACTTTGGGGAAATCAACTTAATTTTATTAACAATCAAATCAGAGTAGGACAATGAGAAATAAACTCAAATCTTAAGAACACTTCCCCTCACCCCTCCCTTCTTCCCAGACTTCACTTTACACCTGGAATTCTCTACCTTTTCCCCTTCAGCAGCTCAGGGGGACAGTGAATGGGGGTTGCAGTCAGTGCATCACATGTTTTTGCTGCTCCTTACTCCTCAGGGAGAGGAGGCATTACATTCTTCCCCTGCTCCAGAGTGGAGTCCCTCCCATGGGACACAGTCCTCCATGAACTGCACCAGCATGGGTCCTCAGGTCCTGCCAGGAGCCTGCTCCAACACAGGCTTCCTACAGGGCCACAGCCTCCGTCAGGCATCTGCCTGCTCCAGCGTGGAGTCCTCCATGGGCTGCATGCGGGTATCTGCTCCACTGTGGACCTCCATGGGCTGCAGGGGGATAGCCTGCTTCATGATCTTCACCATGGGCTCCCAGTGGAATCTGTGCTCCAGCACCTGAAGCACCTCCTCCCCCACCTTCTTCACTGACCTTGGTGTCTGCAGAGTTCTTCCTCTAACACATCCTCAGTCATCTCCCCCCTGCTGTTTTTTTCCCCCTTCTTAAGAGTGTTATCACTGTTGCTGGTTGGCTTGGCCTTGGCCAGCTGCAGATCTGTCTTGCAGTCAGCTGGCATTGGCTCTATTTGACACAGTGGAAGCTTCTGGCAGCTTCTCACAAAAGCCACCCCTGTAGCCCCTCCACTACCAAAACCTTGCCATGCAAATCCAATACATTTTTCTCAAAGCTGTACATTCTAGAAGCTTGTGAAGTCAGGCTAAGGCAGTAAACATCCTCTATACATAAATACATGCATACTACAGCAGTATAGCTTACTTTTAATTGCTCATAGTTAGAAGACAATTCATAATAAAAGTCCTGAATCAGTTATACATTACACAAAGGAACGACACTGAACAGAAGAGTTATTTTAAATTCCTCATAAAGCATTCTGCTATCATCAATATTTTAAAGTTGACATCACTAGCTCTAAAAAAGTCTTAGCAAAGAAGATACAAACAAAGCAGGTCATGTCTATTTTAAAATGCACATTAAGTCTACACATTTATTAGAGATTAGAAATCAAGAACAAGCTAATTTGAGCAAACAGGATCTCCCTCTCACCTCTTCAAAATATCAAGTCACCACAAGTGGCTGTATTCTGAGATGGCCTATTAGTCGAAGAGCAAGCAGGAAATTTGAGAAGCCAGCTTTTGCTTGTTATGAAAGCATATGTATGTGAGACCATCATGTCTTGTCTCCACAGCAAAGAACTTACCAAACTGTGGGGCCGTACCTAAAGACTTTCTTGGAAGACTCAAGCTAAAACAGATCAAAGCAAATTGCTCTTTGTTAAGTGTTTCACGTAATTCAATGGAGAAGAGATTAATTTTATACTTCAAAGTATTCCTGAAGTAGAATATCAAGTAACTTGAAGAGAAACAAAATATATGCTTACTTAAATCATTTTTCACAAAAAAAAAAGAGAGGAGGGAACAGCAAGGTGAGGAGTAGAAATGCCAAAGTTACGGAAAATTTTTCCTGGATGGGCACTTTGAAATGGACACTTAATTTCCATAGCTCACGAGCACCAGCAACAAATCATAGAATCATTAGGGTTGGAAAGAACCTTCAAAGGTCATCTAGTCCAAATCTTCATATACTTTATCTTTCAAATAGCTCCCAAAAGGGTTCCTGAGGACAGGAAAGGGAAAACACCCAAATCCAACAGAATTTCATTATTAAAAATCTGAAATTCTATTCTGGTGGCTCGTCAAATTTTCCACACAGTTATTTATTAATAGAATAAGTGCAATTTTAACAGGCTGCTTTGACAATGCAAAGTATGCTTTCAGTACTTTGAAATCAGGTGGATAATACACAGAGGATTAAATTCATTTGAAGCACTCAATTTTGGCTCTCAACAGCTACCAGAATGCCTTGACAGCTTTTTTACTATAATAGTTTATGGAAAAAAAACATTAATTATAATAAATATTAGGGGTGTGTGTGTTTTGTTTCTATTTGGGTATCATAGAAGTAACACAATGTTCACAAATTACAGTAATCAAGACACAAGTTTCAATACAATTTTCACTGACCACTTTTTTTCCTGAGTGTTTAGCAGTATATGCTAATGCATCCAAGGAATTTGAAAAAAAAAAAAAAAAAAAAAAAAAAGTTGCATGGCAAGAAAACTTCTGCTGCATTTTCTGCTAGTGATTTCAAAGTCAGCTATCTTATCTTCCCTGAATGGGGAATGAAGCACAGAAAGGAAATGGTTATAAATAAAAGGGGTTTGTTTGTTTGGTTTTTTGTTGTTGTTTTTAAATAGTTTTAGCAAAACCAACCAACATATCTGAGATTAAGTGCTGGATGGTTTTAAACCTAGGCCTCACTAATTCCCCACCTTTCCCAGGACAAAGATGTGTTTATTACTTTAAGGCTAGTTGGTCCATTTTAAAATTATAACTTACTTTGCCTTCACGAAGGCTGATTAATGTCAGATTAAATGCTCCAGTAAGTTTTGCTCATGGATCTTTAGCAGAACTGCCTATGCAAGGAAATTTTTCACTTTCTAGTTGGAGAGATCAGGCTATATAACATTTGGAAGAGACTCTGAAAGTAACTGAAGTTGCACAAAACCAAGAATGGATTTGTGTACAGCATCTCAGAACTGGGTCCACTTCTAATGAAGACACAACTAGCACATGGCTTTACAGAGAGGATTACTCCTATCTAGACTAAACTAATGCATCCCTCGCCAAATATAATTCTGAAAGAGATACCTATCCTCACATATTGCCTAAGATTCCTTTCGTCCCACACAGCTTTTTGATTCCGAGTTCCCCAGTCAGCCTGTAACTGTCTCAAAGCCACCTGCCTAAATTACAGAGAGTAAGGAAAGACAGATCTTTCAAGAAAGTCTTGCTGGGCAATGTAAAGCAATGGAAGACAAGTCTCCAAGCTCCTTTCCCTAGCCCCAGGATAATTTCCTAACTATCACATTAAACTGTAGCCTTTACGCCTTAATGCTATGCAAAAGATACGCTCCTTTCTCAGCAAGCTGTATTACAGAAAAATTTAAAATTCTTTAGTCAGGTTTTAGAGCAATATTAGTGTGTCTAGAGAAGTAAAAGTGTTATTTTCAAACAGCAGTGGAGCCCTATTGTATGCTACACAATGTGAATGTAAAGGTACAGTTAAAAATGCCCACAGAATATATCCTGCATGTGTGAAGAGCCAAAACACCTTTCAAAAAATGGGAAAGAAGGTTATGTAGGCTTTACATCATCAAACACTAAGATCAGCACAAAACCAGACATGTCAGTAAATCTGTGCACTTTGGCTGGGCAGAGTCAATCCTAATCTAACACTTCTCTCACTGGAGGTAAGAACTGCATCAATGATTCTGCCTCTATGCAAAACGATCCCAACACACCACTGCAGCAATTATCACATCTTCTGCACACTGCAATTAGCTAAACATTAGCAATAACTGTTCTCAAGATAGATTTCATGGTTTGCGATTCAAGTGCAGACAGAATCTTTTCATCAAAGGACTGAGCCCAGACAACTGTAGATCACTGTGGTAATATAGCAGGCTACAGCAGCATCAAAAGGGACTCAGAAGCAGGTAAGAAACGTAGTTACAGAGCATACAGCCTTGCCATTCAAAGAGTGAAAAGTGGCCCACAGCTGGTACAAGGACTGCTGTAAAACGTTAGGCTTCTGACCACCAATGAGCAGTTTCCTGTTCTGATGAGGGCAGAGAACAGGAAGTGGAAGAAAACTGCAATGGTGGAGTTGAGAGCTCTCTCATATGTGCCCCTAGTGATACTAAAGAAACAAAAAGGTACTGAAAGTGCTTAAAAGCACAAGCATTTCTCACTGATTGGTAAAAGTAAACTTAGGCTGGTTCCGTGCTAGCAATGGTTACCTTGCCCAGTGACAAAACAAAAAGCAACATACCAACGACACTTTTCATGCAACACACAAGAGAGGCCAAAGTAGGCATAAAAAGTTCTCCAGTCTGTATGCAATGAAAAAGTCACATCTGTGGGTATTGCTCAGAGACAAAAGTACAACCTCTCAAGTACATCTGAGCTACAGAGAGACAGTGAAATAAAGACAGCAAATGGGATAAAAGGAGTCAGGAAGTTTTAAAAGCAACAGTGATTAAGGAAATAAGGAAAAAATACAAGATAGCATTATTGAACTGAAAGAGAGACATAGAAATTTTGAAAAGCAAGCGCACTAATGAAAACAAGATATAATTAAAAATTAAACACAGCAAAATAAAGGCAGGGAATGGGACAGAAGTAGATGGAAAATTTTAAAAGCAACAAGAATTAGGGAGATAAGGAAAAAAATTAAAATTACTGACTGCAATCGCACGTCATGACAAAGTGCAACATGGCCCGCCATCATGTGCCATGAAAAAGATATTCCTCAAACAAATGCTTTTTGAGTAATTTATAAGACTGTATATAGCGGCTGCAAAATAATTGTTACAGCTAATCATGACAGACTAGTTTAAGTTTTTAGTCTTTCTGGCTAGCTGGAGAACAGCTACAAAAGCTTCCATAATACTGCTTTCCAATTCTCCGCTATTCCAATCTTAGTTGAACCAACTGAATTATGTCACAATCAAATTTAAATGAAAATTTAAAATCAAATGAAAAATAACAATCACCCTTCTTACAATAGTTAATGCAAAGCCATATCTAAGTGCAGGTGCCCTATTGAAACCTGAATTATCCAGAAGTCAAATTAAGCACAAACTTAATGCTTCATAACACGAAGAGACAAAATTTAAGTCCTTTCACTGGAGATGCTTCTGACTTCAAAGAATCTGCAGTGCCTGAACAAGACTGAGCAAGCAAGGGACTGCAAGAGAGAAGTCTGCCTCCTGTATTTTGAATCTCCTGCTAGATTTTGAGAGTTATCTGAAAAATAGTTCAAAGACGTTACAGTTCTCCCTTTGTCTATTCATCACAGTAAAAGCCATATGCACAGTTCCCAAAGCTGTGTTGAAATATCTCATTTTTCTACTTAGAGAAAGTTTTGCTTTTTGACAACACCCCGTATGGGACAGCAAAGCACTTCAAGGAAAAGTATGACAGCACAGGAGATGAATACAACTGATCGTACCTCAGACTGTGAAGCTGTTTCAGTCCAAACAAGAAGATTACAAGCAGATGAATGCAACATTAATAGGAGTATCACAGTAGGGAGAAAGGTAGTCAGAGAGAATAGTTTGTATGGAAAAAAAGAACTTGTGGTTTTACCATCAATTAAGTAAAACAATAGATTTAATTATTTCAAAAATCTGTATTAAGTAAATTAAAAAATGGAAAAGGGAAAAATATTCTAGGTAGACTGGGGTTTGAACTAACAAAACATATACTGGTTGAAAAGTTTTCTTTTTCTCTCCATCACTAAACAAATAAAGAAGCAAGCACTTAAAGATGTGCACAATAGGCACACAATAAAGACCGAAAGATGTCTACAGAGAAGCAAGTAGAAACAAACATAAGAGCTGTTTACTCTGAGCACACATTATCCAGTAACCAAATATGTAACAATCAACATACAAATGAAAGCACCATAAAAGCACTAAACTGAAGGATCGGTTTAAAGATGGAGTTCTGAAAACATTTAGCACTTCAAGGCCTTAAGAGACAATATTAAGATATTGTTTCTGAAGGTTACTTATCAATGCAGTTTCCCCCTCCGCTAAGATTAGTTGTAACACTCTAAGTATTGCTGATATTTTATAAATAAGTTTACAGTCCATCAGTATCCAACTATACTGAATGTCATAAGCAATAAACTGCAGAGAAAGAATTCAGCTTCTTTTCTTTAACACTTCTCTACCAGTTTAAGCTACAGATCAACATACCACTTGCATAATAAATACCTGGAGATTTTCAGTCACTCTTCAGTCTATTTATCTTGATCACATGAACTATCTCTTCATTTGCTGCATTCATGTACCTTAAGCAAAACAGCTTCTCTGAAACAGGAAAAGCTTAAAGCACAGAATGACATCATCTCTCTATTCCACTCCAAACTACTAATGGAACTGTACACAGCCTTGGCATCACACTTGACACTGAATACTTCTCCTTTCATCATGCTGTCAGCAAAATCTCGTCAATACATTACCTGTGCATTAACTGCCTCTACCCTTCAGATGCGGAATCACTCTCTCCTCCAGTTTGAATTATTACATATTCCTTCACCATACCATCATATAAGCTTTACATTCAGCACCTCAAAATACAGTGACATACCCTCTGACTATAAGTACTGCACAAATGCACTCCAGAAAAGTTACATGAGATCTCGCCTACCTCCTAAAAATTATGTTTTCCTACAGATTTCTAGTTCAAGTTTGCAAACCCAATTTCTCACCTAAAGCTAAGTGATCAGAAATCCAAACCAGAAAGTTTCTTCATTGAAATGCTTTTCTAATGACCCAACAGCCTCAATTAAAAAGTATGCACTTTGTGTCTTAAAAAAACCAAGTATATATACTTTAGAAGCACCTGAGGCAACACCTTCCATGTGCTTGTTTTAAGAAAAGCCTGTTACATTTCAAGGTTAATTTTCAAAATACCAAACTGCACAGTGGCGTTAGACATTTGTAGTGTCATCCTCTCCTTTCTCCAAAGCCACAGAATTTTAATAAAAACATGAAGGAGGCAAAGCTGAGCATAAGAATAAAAAAAAGTTCAAATTAAGGCTGTATACATCAAATTAGTGCATCCCCTTTTGTGTACCACCAGGCAACAACACACTATTGTCCAAATGAGCACCTTCACATACTGTGCATTTTTCTACAACTTGAAAGTTGCGTTTTATGCATTTGGTATATATGCTTGTAAATTAGGCAAGATTCCTCTGAAATCAGTCAGAATACTGTTTCATACAACATACTGAAGGAAGGTGTGAAATAAGACTGTACAATAAAAATAAGACATATGTACAATCAAAGTAAATAAAGCATGCATGCTACTTGAGAAATGCCAGGTTTAAGTACAGATACTTGCATTCCAAATAATAGGCAGCCACATATTTTGGATTCATACTTTAAGTAAAGGCCTTTTCAATTTTTACCAATGACCACTGAAAAATCTTTCTTAATTCCCCTGATTAGTTTATCAGCTCCATCTCCACTGAATGAATCCAGTGCCTTTTTGGTTGGGAAGTCTGAGAGAGAACTACTTCAACTGCCCCACAAAACCAAAAGAACTACAGAAAAATGTGCCCTGGTGTAGGTATATAGGGATCTGCTACAGGACACATACATCACACATACAGGGCTTTGATGAAGGGCAGTTTACTGTCAGTCCATACTTGCCATCAAGTCTGCCACTTGTGGAACCCTGACACACACAGAAATGCATCAATATCTACACATATTGACTGCACTTCACATATCCCTCATGTACTTCATTACACACCTCTGAAATTCTTCAACATAACTGCACTCTTCTCCATTAATAAAAAAAACCTGCAAAAAGTTTACTCCACAATACATACAGTTACATCCTTACAAAATAAAATACAACGCACATCCCCGAGTAGACTCCAGTCTAGAATCTGAACCTTATTTATAAATCTTCAAACAGGGTTTAGGTTGGCCATATTTTTTTCTTTTGAACTCAAAATAGAAAGACATCTTAAAAAGCAGCTTTGCTGCATAAAAAAACCCCAAACATTAAGGGCTTAATTTCTGAAAGCTAGAATCCTGTTACCAGATACTACATACTTTGTGAAATAGTATCAGGGCTTTTAAAAACAAACCAAAAAAAATATTACCAAAAAGAGATCAATACTCTGTACTGTTTTTTTTTTCCCCTGCAAGTTGCTTTATAAGGACTTTATGTTTATTAATACAATTTAAAATCATTAAGCAATTTTTTGGGTAGAAAAAGCAGTAATTAGGGTCTAGAAAATATTTACTAGAAATAAGTTTTTCCCCTAAATAGATTAGTATTCTAAAACAAGAAGCTTGATCGCAGTCATTAATATCTAAATAGATTTAAATCTCTGTTCTCATTAAGGATACTTTTACCTAAAAGCACATTTCTAACAGCAGTTAAAGTAGCGCATTAATAGTCAAGCCATGTTGTTACTGTAGCAACAATGATTTCTGGTAGCCATTTTCTTTTCAGCTTTAACACTGTTCTGAAGCCAACAGTCCTTATTGCAATCTCTCTTCAAACCCAGAGGCGGCAAACTGCTCAGCAGTCTTCTCTCTGGCTACATACTTCAGATACCTCCCTCTAGACTGTCTTCCTCAGTTTTATGTACTGACCTAACAGTATTCTCTGATGCTGGACTCAATACACTAATGAAAAATGTAACAGTATAGCAGTCCACTTAAAAAAAAAAAAAAAAACAAAAAAAAACCCACTACAAAAAACCAAAACCAACAAACAAAACCTACATTTAGGAGACTAAAAAGTTTGCAGGACACCGTAAGAGAAGAACGGCAATGTGATTCATTATTTTAACCTGCAGGTTCCAAGAACACAGCCTCCTCTAAGAACACAGCCCAGGACAAGACAACCAGCTAGCAGGCTTATAGTCTTGGTCATTACACTGACAGCCACAGAGAACCCCTTCTCAGATCACAAATTACAAAATCAAAGCAGATGCTGTAGTCACAAGCAATTTCTCAGTAGATTGACATATCTCAATTTTCTGTATTTAGAAAATGGTTTTAGGACAAAACTGGCATATACATTTATTTCCAACTCCTCCTCTCCATTTTTGCACTCTTAAAAATGACAACACCTGAAACACTTTCCTAGCTTTCTTAAGACTGCAAGTTTTTACAGAAAATTGAACTTAAAATTCTACAGCTGAAAATTAGTGATAAATGACACTATTTTCACTTACTTATTTTTTAAAAAATCTCCGTCTTGTATCCTGACAGTTTGAAAGAAAGCAATAATGGGAGGGCACTAACAAAGTGAAACATACAACCATTCGTAACAGCAATGGAAGGAAACAGTGAACAGGCATTAGCGCATGAGTACCCTCTACAAAACGAGATCCCAAGTCCAAATTCAGTTTCTCACAAGTTTGTTCTGGTTGAATGGGTAGCTATGATGGGATCAGGAGCTCTAATATCTGCTGTTGTCTGTCTGGACAGTGTTACTGACACTTCCTGTACACCATGGCAGGAAAAGGAAACTCCTGTTCATAGCCTCAGAGGAAGTGTATTTTCTGTGTATGTGAAAATGTAAAATCTAACAAAAATTTCCTAGAGATTTCATAAGCACTTAGGTTCCCATAAGTATTTGTGAACCTCTGCTTATAAACTAGTAATAAATATCTCGTACGTAAGGGCTTAAGCTTAAAATTAAGGTAGATTTATACTGAACTCTGAATTAGTGTGGCTGAGACATTTTACTCCGATACCCCTATGACAGTAACCTCCAGCAGAGGACAGAATAGACACTCTGGAGTACTGGCATCTTTGAACACCACTGCTAACTCCCAGAGAGCCTGCTTGCTTACCAGAGTTGAATGCTCCGTGTATGAAGAAAACAACCGTATAAAATAATTACCTAAAAATATAAATTTCAGTACCAGCATTCTTCCTATAATAGTTTCGTCCAAATAAAATACACATTTTTCACAATAGCATTCAACTACTGGTTTTGAGATTTGAGGTGAAGCGAAGCTACAAAATACTTTACTTTCTAATTGGCTTCATATACATGCTATTAGTCATAACCTATGAAAGATCACTTTGGGGAGTCACATATACACAACTAGTAATGTAAAAATCTATCCTTCATTTTGCAGGAGCCTGCTTTTTCATTAGAAAGGATTGGTTTTGATAATGGAGTAAAGTTAGAACACGCTGTCAACACAGTCACCTTAAAAGCTCTTGAAAATGGTTTTTAAAATAAGTAAAAATCCATTCCTCACTGAGCTACTCAATGTTCACTCTTGGTTTGGTAGCACTTTAAGCTTCAACATTGTCCATCACCTGTATAAATAGGAAAAAAATATTTCCTACTTTAGCTAAGCTGCAGCAGCAGTCTGACATACTTAAATCAATCGTGGTTTCTTTTTACATCTTTATGCTAGACACATACATTAGGATTTTTTTTTTAACCGGAACAACCCAGGTTACACCACACCTGGCAAGCAAAGTAAGGCAAATGTCTCTATACATCTGTTTGAAATATAGTTCAAGACCACTAGTCACAATTTGGAAAACTTCATCATACAAGCCACACATCACCAGTACTGCAGTCACTGATCAGCTCTGACACAACATTCATGTTTCATTAGTAAGCTCCTATTTACAGCCCCTCTGTTTAATCGGTGTCCACAAGTTTTATTACCAACATACTTAATTCATCACCATACAGGACTCTTTCCTATAGCATAATTTCCAAGTGTTTTGTAAAGTTACTAAACTTTTGCTCAAAAAATATTCTATGAAAAGCATTTTGCTACGAAGTAGATATTATCAAGATCTATCCCAAGGTCTCTCTCTGTACCCAAGTTATGCAGTATCTTGAGGTCTACTTTCTACACTGTTTAATAAACTTCTGCGGAGCCTCCATGTCAGATTGCAAGACGGTGTAGGAGTCCTAGGCAGGCTTCACTTCAAGGTTAGCACTTCATTAATCTCTCTTCTAACATGAACCCTTTAAATGCTTGTGGACTGTGTTCCAGCATTTTCCACTTCCTTTTGCTTAGCCATCAATCAGGCAAAAGCTTTCTATCTTTGATTCTTTTACTATGTGAACTCTTCCAAACATATGACAGCCAACGGACAAATTCAGTCCTTCCAACGTGTATTTTTTTAGTAATAAGATATCTGGGATTTGAGGTGCAAGCATGCAGCATTTCATGCAGAGACTTACCTCTGTTCATTTGCATACACATAGTAAAGTATACTGGTTTCTACTGCCTTGTCACACCTGCAAATACACATCTTCTGGCCTAGTATCCACTATGTAGCTATAATGATACAGAATCAATAAACTGAGGCAAGGCATACAGGTTCTAACAAATATATTTGAGGGTCACAACATACCTGCCACATCACAAAACAGAAAATCCATTACATCGCATGTGTTTGGCTTCTTTATTGCCACCATTTTCATCACGTGACATACAACGCTACTCATGAAATATCAATCTCGAAAGTATTGATGTCTCTATCCTATGATGAATTACAGCAGTGAATACCCTTGTTCTGGCTACAGGAAAGTATCCTTCCAGTATGCCCCCAAAGAAGTTGTAAGATTTTCAGAAAACACAACAGCAAAAAGCATGCCATGTTGGTTATCCTCACCCGTGCATATCCAGCCCATTAGCTGTGCTTAGGCATCTAATCTGGTTGGAACTAAAAAAAATACATATACACTCGATTTGTCAGCTTTCCTGACCATAACATACTTCCCAAACAAACTTTCAAAAGTAACTCAAGAAAGATGAGGCAAGACATACTCTAAGTTTCATATGCTTTACATAGCATTACAGGGATAGTGCAAAAGAACTGGATCTGCATGGGCTAAGGTAGTATAAAATCAAGAGTATAAAATGAATACACACACAGTTTGCACAAGCCATTCACATAATGACTCAGTTTCAGAATACAGACACAAATGGCAGTTTTTTAACTGAGGCGAAGAAACCTGTATGTTTCCTATGCCTCCCTTGCACCTTAAAAAGCACATAACCCTGAGACAAATATTTTCTTCAAGCAAGTAAATAGCTTATGTTATTTGCACTACTAACAAAGCTTCTTAAAACAAATGAAAGTCAGCACCTAAAATAACTTTGCCATTGTCCTGACACCAGCAGTTAAAATAAAATGACCACCAGAATATCTCCTGCAAAGGCTTCATAAATTCACATAAATACTGGCTAGTATGTCCCCAAAACTTAGTCACCTATGTCAACAGAGGTTCTGTGCCTACCTTCAGGTTCATAAATATGGTGACTATTTGCCCCTTGACTGTCCCCAGAGCTACTATCTTCCCTACTGGGAATTTTGTAAACATACAAGTTACATTTTCAGGGTCAGGTTCAGTATTTTGTGTTTGTTTTCAGCTGGAACATTGAAGAAACTATGATCAACACTAAACAGAGAATAACTACAAATGTGAAATCTTCTGGTTTAAGTGGATTAAAAGAGAGAGAAACTTTTCCATAAGTTCATCGACAAAATATAGAAGCATACTTAATTAGAGCAATTCTGATAAACATGCTTAGAACTTACCCAATTCCTACTTAATCAACTTTAAATAGCTTCAGAGAAAGTAAGAGCCTCACACTACTCTCCAGAACTCTGTTAAAAGTACAGAAACACATAAGGTACTACTACAAATTTAAGAATTAACCTGGTTTTATCCCCAAATTCACAAAACTAAAGAAAATTCAGAGAACAGAAAACAAAAGGAAGTTACAGCACAGGTCAACTCCAAAATTAAACTTCAGAATACCAACCAATGGTATTGCTTCACTATATTTAAGCCTATCAGAAAATTGCTGAGAATGTACAGTATTTAGAGAAAAACAATGTTATATTTGTGTCTTCAATTTTTATGAGGTATAGGCAGTCATAAAACACTCACATTTGTACTGAAGGTAAGACTAAAGAAAAGGCAGGTGGGGGCTGGAGTGTTTTTTTGGTTGTTTTCTGTTTTGGGGAGAGGTTGGTTGGTTTTTTTTTTTACACTAACAGACTTGTCCTATTAAAAACAAAGCGTGAATTCTGAATATAGAAGTATTGGTAACAAAAGGTAACACTAATATATTTATATTCTTTCAAACAAGCTGTTGATTAACATCATACAGCTTTGTTTTTCATTTCTGAATGCTAAAGTCTCCTTTAAGGTGAGGAAGAAATGCTAGTGAATCTACAGTGACAGAAAACACAAAGAAAAATTACAACCTCACGAATGTAAAAACCAGTGCACTTTCTCCTGCTGAAAAGGGCATTCTAGAAGATGACTTTAAAAACTGAAATAAAAGTTAAGGTAAAACTGTTTGGCGGAATGAAAGTGAAGTCAGAGAGATTACTTTGAAGAAAACCGCCCTGGGTCCTAGTATTAATATTACTAAGTTGGAAGAAGATTTGTTTTAAGAAGATCACGAAAACCACAACACAAGGGATCACTAATTAATCCTCCCTCCTTTGTATTTACATCCTTCAAAACCAGTATGCATCAGCATACTCAGGACCAGCTTACTAGACGGACCTAAAGACAAGTTATTTGAAATATATTAAACCAAACTTCATTTAAAACGGCACCAAACATCCTAAACATCAAAATTATCACCTCACAGAAGTCAAACAAATCCACTTTTTATCTAAATGGCTTAACAGATAAAAAAAATCCAACTCACCATTAACGCTCCAAATGACATGAAGAAATGTTCTGCTGGGATACTCCAGTACTTTTTAATGCAAAAGTACAAACCCATCTCTCTAATTCCCTAATGGACATTGTCAGACTTCTGATGAGACTTCAGAACCTGTATACGTTCACAATTTTACTAAATGCCAATACATTACCCTAAACACTGCCTTCACGTAGAACTTTGTATCTTGTTCCCTAACATAATACTCTTACACTGGAAAACAAGAAAGATTTTATAAACATTTATATAGAGACAAACAATTAAAGATCTATCTGGATAGGCAAACACAAAAAAAAAAAAAAAAAAAAAAA
>WHYT01012986.1:0-18391 GCA_009806455.1 Tetrax tetrax
GCCAAGGACATGGAAGGTACCGGGCACGGGGGGGTCAGGTGCACGGGGGACCCAGCCCCGACCGCGGCGGGCACGCGCCTGGAGGGGGGACATCCCGGGGATGTGCCCTCCATCCCCGTCTGGTGCTGCCCCCTCCATCCCGGGGGTCTGCGCTCCATCCCCCCCCAGTGCTGCTCCCTCCATCACCCCCGGTGCTGCCCCCTCCATCCCGGGGGTCTGCGCTCCATCTCTCCCCAGTGCTGCCCCCTCCATCCCGGGGGTCTGTGCTCCATCCCTCCGGTGCTGCCCCCTCCTTCCCGGGGGTCTGCCTGTCCACATCTCCCTTTACTGCCCTCAGCATCCCGGGGGGGGTCCCCCATTCCCTATCCCCAGTATTATGGGATACCAGCGAAATGGACTGGGAAATTTGGCTGGAGCAAGGGAGTGTGAGTGGGAGGGCAGGGCAGGGCAGGCCTGGGGGTGCTGGAGAGGGCAGGACCCCCGGGAAGAGCATGGGGCAATGCTCATCGCAGCCAGGGCCTGGGGCAGGTTTGGCCCAGGGGAACGTGGAGAGGCTTGGGGAGGTGTTGGTCTGCTCTGGATGTGGTCTCATCCTCCTGGGAGCCGCAGGTCCCAGGGAATGGCTCAGGGCAGGATCCGGTCCGTGGGGACATGCTATGGGTACAGCTTCAAAGGTCACACGCCTTGGGGGTCCCAGAGAGCATCACCGTCTCCCTGGGGACTTGGCCAGCACAAGCAGCAGCTCTGCTCTGCCCCGGGGTGACGCTGTGTGGAAGGGACAGAGGGGACCAGGGCAATGGCAGTGCCAGCTGGGCTGGTGGCTCGCGGAGATGCCACTGAAAGCGAGATGAGTCCCTCGCAAAGCTGCTCATTCCCCATCCTGGGAGCCCCTGGAGAACTTTGGTCTCGCCCACCTTTCCCCTGTCTGGAGGAACGCAAGAGGACTACCAGCTCCCCGCGCATCCTTCTCCGACTGTCGGAAAATTTGGTACCAAATGTCGTTTTCTTTCCCAGACGCCGGGAGCCGGGCAAATCGGCAAAGGGATTTCATTCCTTGCGAAGCTTGTTCCAAGCTTCTCCCAGGGCCCGCTGTTAATCCCCGGAAGCCTGGCTGACCCGGGGAAGGGGAGGGGGGGGATGTCTGTCCCTGCTGCTGCTGCAGACCCTGTCTGTCCCACCACCCAGCCTGTGTGGCTGGAGCGGTGCCTAAAATCGATTAAAGACCCACCAAGAGAGAAAGAGCCAGCAGCAATTCCTCAGCCCGCGAGCAGGCAGCAGGGCGTCCGTCACACAGGGCTGCCCGATGAGCCGCAGGGACCGCGGACTGGCTTGCGGGGACCCGGGCACGGTGGCTGGCTGGGGACCAGGGCTGAGCTCTCCCCTCTGCTCGAGCTGGGGCTCGACTGACCCAAAGGCTCCTGCAGCCCCGTTTCACGGCACCGTTCCCTGCACTCAGCACTGTGTTCGCTCACCAACCCGCGCTGCCGGCTGCGGGCACCCCACTTTGCCCGGCCCCCAAACCTTGCCATAACCACAACGGCTTTGGCCGGACACAGGAGCAGACTGTGCTGAGCCCCAAAAGCCCAGCCCGGGAAGGATGCTCATCGCCTCGCTCCCTCTTTTTTTTTTTCCTCCTGCATCCCAAATGCCCCAAGTCACCAGTGACCCTGGTGCTGCCACGCACGAGCTTGCTGTGGCTCTGCTCAGCCCCTGGGCATTTTGATGCCCAGAGGGTCCCAGTTCCCCCACAGCAGCCCCCCGGGCTTGACATCCATCCCAGTGCCAGCTGGGGACGCGGGATTAGGCGGGAGCACATGAGGAAAACGCCAAGCATCTCTCCGGATCAAACGCCCACAGGGCAGTGGGGAGGGGGTGTATTCACCTCCCCCCCCCCCCCATGCGAGGCTGGCTGGGGGCTGCCCAGTGCCGGAGCCGGCACGAGTGTGTGGTCACTGTTTATTGGCAGCGGGAGGGAAGCGATCGGGGGGAGTCAGTCAGGTGTGGACGAGGTATGAGGGGAGGCAGGGATGGAGCCGCGCTCGTGACAGCCGGTGCTGCCAAGCGCTCGCACGCATCCCTCCGCCCGCCGAGATGCAGCAAGGCCGGCCGTCCCTCTGCTGCGTCTCCAGCATCCGCAGCTCGCAGGGACCACCCGAGCCAGGTGAGGGGGGCTGCGGGGCCGGGAGGGTGGGGGGAGATGCTGCGTGTTCATCCCTGGCCAGCCAGCACAGCCTCCGGTTCGGGAGAAAGAGGAGGGAAGAGGATGGAGGGCGGCTGGGTGCTCGTGGCGTTGCTGTGGCTGCTCCTGTGCAGGGACACGGGAAGGAGAGAGCACCACGTTGGAGGCCACCGCCGTGTCCCTGCATGGAACCAGCCCAGGGGCATCCCTGACAGCATCCTTGCCTTGCTCCGAAATGCTCCCGTGTGCCCTGGCTCAGCACCCCCCTTACCCTCACCCACGTCGGGCGACTGGAAAGTTGGGACCCAAGGGCTGGGGAGCAGGAGGCTGCGGAGGAGCTGCCAGGAGCTCTGGGCTCCAGGGAGGCAGCTGCCTGTCCCCAACAGGAGCGATGCCGCCGGCATTCCCAGCCCTGCCTTTCTTCTCGGCTTGTTTTTCCCTCCGTCTTTCCCTGCTCTCTCCCATCTGCTCTCGCTCCAGCTCTCTCACCTCCAGCCGCCTTTGCTGGGGGACCATAGATGCCCTCATCCCACTCCTGATGGCAGATGCTCCACAGCTCCCTATGGATATAGGTCCTGATGACGGCCTGAGCCCCCTTCCCCACTGCTCCCTGACTGACCCTTCCTGCAGGAATGCTGCCCCAGCACAGCTGAAGGACACGGCTCTGGCACCGGCCCCCCCAGACCTGCCAGGTCCATTTCTGCCCCCAGCACCTGGCAGGATGGGCGGTTTTCAGCTCGGGGGTAGCGCAGCGTGGTTATGGCTGGGCTGGGTGCTCAGGGTGCTGGGGGCAGGACAGCCGGGGGCATTTGGGGCTTCCTTGGCAGGAGGGAGCACGACTGGCTGTGGTCCTCGCCCACCGGGTCCAGGGTGTCTGAGGCTGTAGGAAACCATGGGAGACATCCCCGTGGCTCAAGCCATCTCCATTCCCGAGACATCCCCGTTGCTGAGCGAGGCGCAGAGACCACCTCTACCTCCGCTCGACATCGAGCCTCTCCGTGGATCGCCCTGCAGCTTGTATTCCAGAAAACCCCTCTCTCCCCAGCCGTCGGTCAGGTCCCTGCCTCAGTTTCCCCACGGCAATGCTTGTGGCTGGGTGTGTTTAAGGAAAAGGCGATGTGATGGGGTCGGGATAACCTGGGACACTCAGACATATCGGCAAACGGTTCTTGCTCCGTTTTGACTTCTTTTGGCCAGTTTGTCTCCTCTTGCACAAAGGCACGCTTGAGAGGTGTCTTTGCAACTTCTTCCCTCTTAAAACCCAAGAATTACGAAAAGGAGCCGCAGCGGGTTTTCCCCAGCCCTTCCCCTCGCCCGGCCTGGGCTGTCCCTGGAGGCTGGGTCTCCTCCAGGAGCTGCTCTGCTTTCGGTGGTGACTTGTGGTCATGAGAGCGGGTGAGCTGGGGGATGCTCGGTCTTCGCTTCCGCACGTCAGTGCTGCTTACACCGAGCTGGCTGGCTTCCACCCGGAGCAGACGAGCGCGTGAGGCCCTGACACCCACACCTCCTCCTCCCACAGCAGCCGCGTCCCTTCAGCCCCCTCCAAAGCAAAGCTTTGCGTCCTCGTTGCAACCTGAACACCCTGAGTTTGTGAAAGCACAAGGGCTGAGGGACAAAAATCCCTCGCTGGGGTAAACGGCTCTTCGTGGGCCATCATAAATGGGGCGGTGGGTGTCTGGCCAGCATGCGGTTACACAGGTTTGCGCGCCTGCGGGGCTGCAGCCGTCCCCAAACACCACGGTCTGTGCTGGGGGGACACCAACCCACATCCCCTTCTCCATCAGGCTGCCCGTGGCAGGGTCAGTCTGCTCCCCATCCCTTGGCGGTGGTGTCAGCCTGGTCCTGGTGTCTCGCTGGTCGGAGCAGGAGGTGATGGCCAAGCGGTGAAGATCACCTGCGCGTCCCCACGCAAGCATCACTCGCCAGGGGTCTGGGTGGGCAAACATCTTGTCGGCGCCAGCCGGTGGGTTCGTGGGCTGGTGGGTTTTCTCCCTGGCAACGGGGAGGCAAGGCAGGAATGGGGAGATTTTGGCAATGGGAGTGGTACGGCCGAGCTTGGCAGGTCCCGTGGGGTGGAAGAGGTGGGTTTGGGTTCCCCAGCATGTGGCGAAGGGGCACGGTGGCCGTCTCTCACCCCGCTTCCCTCCGCAGCCGCCGCCGCCGCTCACTTCAGCTTCTGCCGCAGCCTCCTGGAGCACACGGTCTCGGCCGAAAACCTCAGCTACCGCCTGCAGAGGAACCCGGGCAGCAGCCTCACCTGGCACGACGGCCGCAGCCAGCGGGCCGACGGCGGCCGGACCGTCAAGCTCCTGCGGCAACCGGGCACCGAGGGCTCGCAGGTACCCGCCGGGCTCCTCCGCACCCCCCGGCCCCTGCCCCGGCATGCGTGGCTCCGTGCATCCCTCCCCATCCCATCCATTCTCCGAAGGAGCACCTCCTCTTTCTCTGCGGGATCAGGCCCCCAGATCCCGTTTTGCTGAAAGCCCTTGTGATTATTGGGCATTTAATTATAGTAATAGATATAAATACAATAATTTAATTCCTACCATCAAGCTGGGGGCCGTGCTGGGGTGAGCTCTGTGTGCCACCTCCCCTCCACTCCTGGAGCTGGGATTTAAGACAATTTTGCAGTAAATCGTGCGAGAACCAAATTCTTTATGGTGCCTTAAAAATCCCGGAGCGCTTGGGGATGTCTCTTAGCTGGGTTTGGGCCGTTGTCCTCTGAAAATTCTGGACTTTATTGCACTGAGGAGGCTGTGAGCCGAGGGTTTCCCGCTATTTGTACGGGGACAGGCCACCACCTCAGGGACATGCCAGCCACTCTGTGTGTGCCGGCTGCCTTCATTGTGCGCCTCCCTCGTCTGCCTCTACGTGCCTCCCAGAGGGATTTGGCAGGGAAGAGAGACTTTAATTTTGCCATAAGCGAGGAAAAACGCCGGAGAGAAGGGAGATGACGTGAGTCGCTCCTCGCAGCTCCCAGGGATGGCTCCCCCCAGCCTCCGAGCCCTCCCGCCTGCTCTCCTCAACACCGCCGCTCGATATTCACGGCTGAGAGTTCATCAGAGAGACAGCGCAGCTCAACCGGGCTGGAAAGCGAGCCCGTGATTCCTTACACCTCGCTCGGGGACCCGCCGGCAGGGATTTCACCCGCCGCGGGGTATGATGCCCCCCAAGCCGGCAGCGCAGGATTTTGGGGTGCTGAGATGGGTCCCCAGCGCGGGGCCGTGTCCAATGGGTGAAGCGTTTGCGGAAGAGAGCGTGCCCGGGGAGGCTGCAGGTTGTTTGTCGCTCTTCCCCCGTGCCTCAGAGGGTTAGTGGGATAATAGCTGCGGGAAGCTCGCGGGAAGCTCGCTGTTATTTCCCTCAGCCCCTCCGCTTCTCATCATCGCTTGTTAGCGAATCTGGAGCAAATTGCCTTCTCCTCCTCCCCACGGCACGCTCTCCAGCGCGCTCAGCCGAGTGTGAAGGAGCCAGAGCGGCCGGCGCGTGCTGGGGCTGCTCTTGGGATGCAGCTGGGGCAGCGACCGGGGGTCCCCCCAAAGGTGGGGTTTGGTTTGGTTGGGAAACCCAATTCTCTATCGCATTTTCCATCTGCTTTGGAGATGGGCTCCTTGGTTATGTGTTTCCAGCCTTCCCTCTCACTCGAGTGTCCCTGGCTGCCATGGGCAGGGTCCCTTTCTGAGCCCAAACGCTCCCCCGGGCGCAGGCAGCAGCTCCCGCCGCACTGGCCGGACCCCGCGGGGTGAGCGATGCCCGGCACGGGGCCAGGGAGACCTGGACCCCGCTGCCCTCCGCAGCCTCCTCTCCGGCATCTCCAAGGGATGTGTCATTAGTTTCAGTAACCGCGGGATGTCTGGAGTCCCTGTCACGCTAATTATCTCCACTGCTCTATTAGCCATGCTTAATTAGCCAGTGTTCGCACATGGAGGTCGACGCCGGCGTGACGCGGGCTGTCCCTGCGTTGGCTGCTGCTCCTGCCGTGCCCCTGCTGTGCCCGGGACACTGGTGAGGACCATGCCGGCAGGGATGCTGGCAACCCGGTCACCTCCTGGCATGGGCGGTGGGGTCCCCTTTCCCATCCCCACCCACCCGCGGTCCTGTGCCAGTGGCTGGGGCGCAGGGAGCTGCTCTGGAGGAGCGATGCTTGCTGGTGCCGCTCAAGGGTGAAATCTCAGCATTGCTGGCAGCAGAGAGCTCACCAATCTCCCCTGGCTGCTAAAACCGGGAAGGGGTGGATTTCTGCATCCCCCAGCCCCATTTCCCAGCCAGTCTTGAGGATCCCACCGGGAGGAGCAGGCCCATCCCCTGCGCTGTTTCGGCTCAAGGGGTCTGGTTTGCTCGCTCCGTCTGGGCGAGCGGCCCGTGCTGGAGGGAGCAGAGTGGATTTGGGGCCGGGGGAATCCTGGTGCATGGCCAGGGTCTGCGGGAGGCGGAGGGTGGCCAGGACACACCGGGGCACTGAGGACTGCGACTCTGGTTTATCCTGGGTGTCTCTGGGCATGGCAGCATCCCAGCAAAGAGCCGTGGGGTCCGGAGGTGGCTTTAGACGCCCACAGGGCTGCAGGACCTCAGGGCTGAGCAAGAGAGAGTCCCTCCTGCTCCAGGGCTCCAGTTGGCTGCTGCCAGCCTCCTCGGGGGCTTCTGGTGGGGGTGGCTTTGCACCAGTACCGATTTCTGGTGAGGACAGCTTTGCACTGGTACCCGCTGCCCCCCAGGACCTCACTGGCTCCGTCCCCACTGAGAGCTGCCAGCAAGTTCCCTCCTGTGCCTGGTGAGGTGGGGACCCTGGGGACCCCCGGGATGCCTCCGGAGCCGGTGGGATGCTCTGCTGGGAGACACGTAGGAGAGGGGGACTGGGGCTCCTGGGTGTGTGGTCTGTGTAGGGGTTGAACTCCTCCTAAACTCTTCCCCTCCCCGCAGAGCCGTGCCTGCGACCACTATGGCATCTACCACACCAGCCCCACGCTGGGCAGCCTGGCCAAGCCGGTGGTGCTCTGGACCCAGCAGGATGTGTGCAAATGGCTGAAGAAACACTGCCCGCACAACTATCTCATCTACGTCGAGGCGTTCTCCCACCACGCCATCACAGGTACGGTAGGTGACCCCCGCTCGCTTCCCAGCATCGGCGTGAGCACGTGCTCCTGGGAAACAGCTGTTGGGAGTCTTCTCCTCACCAGGATTAATGTAATATGAATATTTTGATGGTTTTTTAAATACTGAAAATTTTTGCGGAAGAGGAAAAATCTCTGCTCAGCTGGAGGCCAAGTCGTAAATGTCTTTGTCCACGTCTGACCCAAACTCTCAGCCGCGACCCTGGAGGACCTCCGGGACCTGCTCCCTCCCCTTTGCTCCCTGGGGACAGTGGCTTTGACCTCTGCCTACGAGCACCGTCCCGGTCTGACCGCGACG
The DNA here is from genome assembly GCA_009806455.1 of Tetrax tetrax. Lineage (NCBI taxonomy): Eukaryota > Metazoa > Chordata > Aves > Otidiformes > Otididae > Tetrax > Tetrax tetrax. Next base: position 7,589 of record WHYT01012986.1, read on the forward strand.
CGTGCGTGACCAGGCAGAGCTCTGCTGGGGCCAGGAGAAAGCGGCGGGGAAGGGAGTGCCAGAGCTGCCCGGGAGGGATGCAGAGCCCTAATGCGAGAGCTCCGCCAGCCCTTGCGTGGGAAACAAAGGCGGCATTAGGAAATGGAGGGAAACAAGGACAAAAGCTGGGTCTAAATCCCTCGTCTAATAGCCCCCGGACCGGAGGAGAGTGGCTGGCCGCGGACGGCGGCGGCAATGCTAATGGTGTTTGATGGGTACCCCCGTCTCCTCGGGACGGCTAGCCCACGCGGGGACCGTGCGCTCGGAAAAGCATCTCCTGATGCAGGAGGTGGAGCGGAGAAATGGAAAGCTCCTGCCCGCAGGGTGGGTTACATGATTGTTGAAGCCGGTACCCATCCTGCGGCTGGGGACCGCCAGCTGCCACCCGGTGCTCTCCGAAAGCCGTGCCCCGTGCAAGGCATCTCCATCCCCGATGGTGAAAGAGCATTTTGGGATTTCTTCCCTCTCCCCCTCCTTGTTCCCACCTGAACACATTCCCACTGAGTTGCAGTCGCGCGGTGTCCCCGCCACGTTCCTGAGCGAGGCCGCATTCGCAGGTCGGGCGCTGCTGCGGCTGAACGGGGAGAAGCTGCAGCGCATGGGCATCGCTCAGGAGGCACAGCGGCAGGAGGTCCTGCAGCAGGTCCTGCAGCTCCAGGTGCGCGAGGAGGTCCGGAACCTGCAGCTGCTCAGCCAAGGTAGGGCTGGCGGGAGGCTGAGCCCCGCGGGGGCCGTGCCGCTCCACCAGCCGTCGGGACGAGGAGAGCGGCGGCCGGGTGGCTGCCAAAGCCAGGGGCACCCGCCCGCACGTCGCTGGTGCCGGTGCAGCCCACGCTGTGGCTGGGATGGGGTGCGGAGCACGGGTCGGGGTGCACGGGGAGGGGCTGTGGTGAACAGGCTGTGGTGCACACGTGGTGAACAGGCTGTGGTGCAACTGGGATGGGTTGTAGTGCACAGGGATGGATTGTGGCACACAGGTTGTGGTGCACAGGGATGGGTTGTGGTGCACTGGGATGTGGTGCACACATGGTGCACTGGGATGGGTTGTGGTGCACACGTTGTGGTGCACAGGGATGGATTGTGGCACACAGGTTGTGGTGCACTGGTTGTGGTGCACTGGGATGGGTTGTGGTGCACTGGGATGGGTTGTGGGGCACACATGGTGCAAAGGGATGGGTTGTGGTGCACAGGTTGTGGTGCACACGTTGTGGTGCACACGTTGTGGTGCACAGGGATGGGTTGTGGTGCACAGGGATGGATTGTGGCACACAGGTTGTGGTGCACTGGCTGTGGTGCACTGGGATGGGTTGTGGTGCACACGTTGTGGTGCACAGGTTGTGGTGCACGAGGCTGTGCCGCGGTGCACAGTACAAAATCCGCTGGTGGCATTTTGCGTGGAAGGGCCGGGGCTCTCCGGGGCTGGCAGTGTTGGGGCTGGAGCGTGCCACCCTGCAGGCTGTTTATTCCCTCCTCTCCTGCTTGTTCCAGCGTCTTTTGGCAATGTCTCCTAGCTGACCCGTCTGTTTGGCAGATCGCACCAACACTGTGAACCGAGCACCTCTGGGACGGGCCGTGCGCCGCCGGTACGAGACCTGAACCGCACACCTGGAATACGAAGAGACAGCTTCCCAGCCACTCCGGGGCTGCTCTCCTTCTTCTCTCTCTTTCTTTTTTCTGAATACATTTCCGCGCAGAGATGAGAGGTTTTCTCCAGCGGACGTGGCTCTTGGCTGGAGGAAAACTAGCAAAACTGCTGCTGAGGCAGACGAACCTTTGCCCGCCCGAGCCCGGCGGTTCCCAGGGAAAGAGATGGAAAAAAGGAGGCGGCGACAGGCGGGACCCAGCATCACGGACAAATGGAGCGCGGTTATTCCTGGGGCAGCTCAGAGCCGGGGCGGGACGGTGAAGCATTATGCACACGGGTGACACGCCAGCACCCGGCAGCTCGTGTCCGCACCTCGGAGCTTTAGGGAGCTCTCGTTTTCTCTTCAGGCTGGGCTGCCTTCCAGCATCCTAGGAGGTAGTGTTATCAGTAGCAAATAAGATGACCCGACCAGCCACAAAAAAAATTAAAAGTGGGGCCAAGCCAGCAGCGCCCGGCTCCGCTTGGTGGGTTAAAAAGGGAGCTGAGTCATCGGAGCTGGAAAATTTGGGAACAAAGGCAGGGTAGACATGCCGGGAGTGTGCTGTGGTCTGGAGGAAGCTGTGCCAGGAGCTCGTCCTTCATCCACCCTCGTTTGCAGGCAGACGGGGATGCTGCCGGGATGGGGATGCTGCCGGGATGGGGATGATGCCGGGATGGGGATGCTGGGGATGCTGCCGGGTGCTGCCCGGGTGAGGCTGGGGACTGCTGGGTGCCACGTCCCGCCCCAGCCCCGATGCCCAGTTCTGCTCCCTCCCGTGTCCTCTGTACTCCCACCAGCTCTTTGCAGAGCTCTGCTCCTCTGGGCTTTTCAAATGCTCATCCCGACCTCCTGCCCAGGGGCTGGTGGTGGTGCCACCGGACCCAGGCACCGTCCCGATGACCCAGCTCGTCATTAAGGTGAAGCAACATTTACTGTTACCCCACCACCACCACCCAACCCCCCCCGTCCGAAGCCACAGACCGCTCATGCAGGCAGGTAAGGAACAACAGAGGATTTAGGGGCAGGGTGGATGCTGTCCCCTCCCCACGTTCCCCGTCCCATGACCAGGGCAGGGCTGTGGAGCTGAGGGGTGGGTTCCCAGAATGGCAGCACCCCAAGGCTGGCAGGGACACGGTGGTTGCCTTTGTCAGGTTCCTCTGCTGATAATAAAATAAGAGACTGTGATTTTAACTTGTTGCTCTTCCAACTCTTCCCACACTGGAACCTGCACCGCGGATTTAGTCCCTCCGGCCTTTCCTGAGGATGCTCGGGAGATGTCTACAGCCCCAAATCCCCCGGGACAAGGACCTCCACAGGGACAGTGATCCCACTGGCCAGCCCTGCGGGAACAAGCCCCAGCCTGGGGGTCTGACAATCTTTAAATCCCCCCCAGCTCCACAGAACCGCTGCAGAAATGAGAATTAAGATGCTCTAGTTTTTGCCAGTGGGTGGCTGGATGGGGGGATTTGGGGCTGTAGTTTCCCCTCCAGTTCACGTAACGGCTCGTGGCAAAGCAAAGGTCTCCAAATCTCATCCGTGAGTGGCGTTACCCCTGCTAACGAGCTGTGCTAAGCGGGATGGGAGAGCGCGGGGCAGGATTGGGGCAGGCGGCAGTGCAGCCTGGGGCTGTCACGGGGCAGCAGCAGCCCTGTGTCATCGCTGTCCCATCGCGGTGACACTGCTCCCCAGCAAAGGAGCTGGGAGATTCCCACGGCGGCGGGATCAGAGAGGAGCTGAAAGCGAGTTGTTTGCCCACAGCCAGCAACAATTGTGATTGCACCCAAGGGTTTTTTGTCACCCCCCGAAATCCCCAAGGAAAGGTATCCCCAGAGATCTTGAGGTGTTGGTGGGGCAAGAGGAGATGCAACGCCTCAGGGATTTGCCTCCGGGATTTGCCTCCAGGATTTGGAGGGCAGGAAGCCCCCAGAGTTCAGACCCCCAAGTGCCAACTGGCTGGATGGGGGGTGGGTCAAGCCAGCGCCGGGCTTGGGGCTCGGGGAAGGACATGGCAGGGCCCAGGAGGGATGCGGGATGCACAGAGCATCTGGCCATCGTGGTCACACTGGGTCCTAGCAGGGTTGTGTCAGGTCCAAGCGATGGAAAGGTCTCAGAAGCAAAATCCGTTTCTCAGACCATTTTGGTTTGGATAAGAGATTCCCCAAATGATGCTTCCATCCAACAGGTGAACTCTCTGGCACACGGGTGATTTCCACAATACTGGTGGTTGTCAAATGAGTTTGTAACTCACATCTGTCACCCCCAGTGATAGTTTGGTGCTGAGCTGAAGGCAAAGCCTCCAAATTTCCCAAATCCACGTTTCCTCCAACTCAGAGAAAGGCATCGCCTGCTCTGTGCCTGCAGCAGAGCGACCTGGACCGTGGCGACCGCTCTCTCCCCTCTCCGCGTGCGGGTGGGCTCGGCCGGACCTCGCCAGCGGGTCGTTCCGTTTGAGCTTTGCTGCGGCGGGGGCAGAGGACGGGCTGTGACCTTTGGGCTCTGTCGGCGGGGAACTGGCCGCGGAGCTTCGCTGTGCGCAGCGCCCGGCCCCTGCAGGGCACTGCAATAGGAATTTCCTCCGCTGCCCATACTGACCTTTTCAAAAATGCAGAAAAATTGGCTCTTCTCACCTCGCTAGGACCTCAGGAGCAACAAAGCTGGGAGAATTTATTGCATTTTAAGAAAAGGAAAGAAAAACAGTGAAAAAAAAATCTCCTCTGCAGCAGCGATGCTCGGAGCTGTGGGCACTGCGCCGACACCGTGATGGAGCCACGCACCCATCCCGGCTGGTGCAGGATCTGTGTTTGCCCCCTGCGAGGAGAGCAGAGCCCCCCATTCCCCCCCCCTGATGCACCCACATGTTAAACTTTCAATTCTGGATGGATGGGAGCTAAATAAAGCCCAAGCAAGAGAACTCTGTGCCCAAGAGCCCGGTTGATTCCCCCACCGCAGGTTTCGTTTCTGCCCCGGCGGTGGGTGCCGGGGGGGCTGCGGGAGCGGTGGCCGGGGGCTGAGGAGGCTGCGGGGTGGCCGGGGAGTGGGCAGCGTCCCTGAGAGCAGCGGGGCGAAGCACATCGTTAGAGGGAGATGCTGAGCTTCTCTCCAGAGCTCCGGAGCTGTGCGGAGGAGAAATGGCTTCTCCAGGCTCCGGCTCTGGGCGGTGCTCACCCAGTAAGTCCGTGGTGGTTTCGTTTGAAATGCAGCTGGGGTGCAGGGAGGGGTGCTGGGGCCGCTCCCGACCCCCTTGCAAAGGCAGGGTCCCCCCCAAAGGTCCTGGTCCTGGTCCCAAAGCCCAGCTGCCCCTTGCAGAAGAAAGGAGGCACAGAAGAAAGCCTGCGCCTTCATCCCAGTGAGGAAGGTGATGATGCGAGCGGAGCATCCTTCCAGGCTGGCTCTGGACCGTCATGTGAGGGGTACCCAGGGCCAGATTCTGCCCAGGGCAGCAGGGATGGATCCGGAGCAGCCCTGAGCATGGTTCTGCCTTCGGTGGCTCTGAGCACGCGGCAAAATCCATCGGCACGCCAGCACCGAGGAGGCACCGTCCTCCCCAAGGGCTCCTGGGCGAGCACCTGGGCTGGTGGGTGCTGCACCGGGACCCCGGGCACTGGAGGGAGATGGGTGCTCGGGCTCCTCTCCGGACCGAGGGACAGCAGGAAAAATACCTGATTTTTGTCTGGCGCTTCTCTGCCAGCGGTATTTCAGGCATCGCCAGAAAACAAACAGCGCCAGACCGTGAAACGCAGATGAACCGGGCACAGATTCACGCAGTATTCAAACCCAACAACAATTAAAGTGAACTGGAAACACCAGCAGGCAGAAATCAGTCCCACGCAGCGGGCAGGAGGAGGCAGGCAGTGGCACCAGGGCGAAAGGGCAGGCAACGGCGGCTGCCGGAGAGCGCGCGACTGTGCCGCTTCCCGTTAACTTTTCCTGCTCCTGGTGATTTTTTTTTGCAATAAGCAGGACAATGTACTGCCAGCATCAGAAATAATGGCCAGCATCTTCCTGTCTCACAAAGGAAAAACCCGGCAATCCCTTTCCCAGAGGCAGAGGCAGTTTGCAGATTCCAGCAAGGTTTTCAAGCAGAAAAAAAAAAAAAAAGCTGACACAATTGCACATAGAAAATGCATGCTTAATTTGTCCAAGTAATTACTAGGCTTGATGATAGAGACATCTCCAGCTCTGAAACGCTGCTGATTGCGCCCCCGATTCAGGAAACGATCCCTGTTCTCCCAACACGGAAATTCGTGCTGGGCTGGGAGCGCAGCCCGCGATTTCCCCGGCTGCGTGGGGTCGGGGGGCACGGCTTGCTGAGCGCAGAGGGACGGCAGCGCCTGCCACCGGCGAGGCCGGTTCCAATCTGGACGTCAGTCCCCAGCAGACCACAAGCTTGATCTAATTAGGAGTCTGTCCTCTCATCACTTGTCCGGGGGGATTACAAACCACCTCAAACCGTCGCTGTTTTGGTGCTCTCAGGCAGCTCCTCGTGAAGTTTCTTGCCCTGGAGACCTGTGGGCACCCGAACGCAATCGCAGCAGGATGGCAGGCGAGGAAAAAAAAGAGAAATCCCAGCCGCTGGTGGCACACGTCACGTGTCGGGGCCACACAAGCCCCGGGGGAGGAGAGCAGGGCATGGGTGGCGGGGGGCACGGCGGCCGGGTACGGATCAGATCATCGCAGGGCGGCGTGAGCAGGGGAGCCGCATCCCGGCACTGGCAGACCTCCAGCTGTCGCATCCCGAGCCCTGGTCCCCATCCCGGCTGCCTGGTGCCAGAGGACAAGACGGAGCTTGAGAACATCCAAACCACCCCATGATTCCATGACAGGCAGGATCTCGTGGCGATGTCGGCAGAAGCCTGCTGCCCCAGCGTGTCCTCGCCGCACCTCCAGGACTAATCAATCTTGATTCATTGCTAATGAACTTGAGAAGAGGGTTGGGATGGATCAGGTGCCACTCAGGGTGAGATGGATAATATAATTAAGATTTCCTCCAAGGTCCCGTCTTTCTTACCTTGTTAATTAAGCTGATGTGGGGCCCTCCATGCAGAATGCATAATGAGAGGCTGCCGGAGCCGGAGCTGGCTGTTAGCAGGAGGTGATGCTGGGGGAAAAGCTGGCCTTAACTATGGCTGGGGGATATTTTGGCAACTCTGTGAGGGTTTGGTTCCCCCAGAGCAGCTGGGAGCTGATCTCTGCTGAGGAACGCCCGCATCCTTCGCACCACAAACGTATTTGGACCGCGCAGGGCAGAGCGCACAGGGATGCAGGTGGAGATGAACGGGGCTGATCCCTGCCTGGGACGGGCTGAGCACCGCGGCGGAGCTTACAGCTTCCTAAGGCACCGGCCGCGGTGCAGGGAGCCGGGCATCGCTTGCAGAAAGCTGTGAGCGGTCCCGTGGCCTCGAGGAGCGGCTCTGCCACGGCGCTGGCGCCTGCGGTGCAGGGAGGAGGGGATGTTGCTCCGCTCCCGACGGCCCAGGCGCATTTTTGGTACTTGGACTCTGGTTGTGACTTATGGTGATGAATTAATGGCCTCTTAATAAGGGTGACAGTTCCCTTAATTAGAAAGTATTGGAGCAGGGATGATTGTTTCATTTCATTTTTTCCCCCCATATTATTTCTTCCACTTTTGGGTCTTCATGCCCAGCTCCCGGATGCTCACCGGGAGCCCTGCCTCCCCAGAGCCAGAAACGCTCCCAGGTCCAGCGGGAGCAATGCGGAGCAGGGAATGACGGAGAGGGGTGGGTGCAGGCATGGCTGCAGGGCAGCAGCGACTGCTTGAAGCTCAGCCCAGGGCAGGCAGTGGGGCTAAGATATATAATTTATCCCCAAATTAATGTCATTTGGGACGGCCAGCGCTGTTCCCCAGCCTGGATCCACAAGTAGCTTTGCTGCAGCAACATGTTGAAATATCTGCAGCACTTCGCTTGGGCCTTTTTTGGAAAGGGAAGTTGCCGGCTTGGTTCTGACACAACGTTTTTCCAGGCTGCGTCTTCGCACGGGACGTTAGCGAGGGGCTGCAGTAAAAACCTTCAGACCCCCAAACCGAGATGGTTCACTTTGCTTCCCATCAGAGGACGTGTTTCCTTAAAACCAGGGAGACTTGGGGGTTTCACAGACACAGCGTTCGTCACGAAGCCCGCGGCCCCACAGCCCTGTCCCACCCCCCTGCGTCTCCCGCTGCGCTCCACGGGGCTGTGGGTGCCGCAGGGACCCGACCCCCCGGCTGGGGGCTGGCTCCCTGCGGGAGAGGCCCCCACGCCGACACAACCCTGTAAATAATAAATAGCAGCCTTGGGGCTGCTGGCAGTTTCATTTCTCTCTGCAGGCAGGAGCGTTTCCTCCGTGAACCTTCCCTCTTTGCGCTGCAGCCATTTTGCTTCCTTGCCATATCTAAAATTAAATCTGTTCGGATTCTCTCTCGCTCTATTTTTTTTCTTTTTTTTTTTTTTTTCCCCTTTTGCTTGTATTTGCTGCGTGCATTCAGACACAGGGAGGAAAAAGAAAAATAATTCTAAACGGCATCAGCATAATTCACGGCTCGCACAGTCATCGCGGGCTCCGGTTTCCAATCAGAGGCCCGGGCTGCAGAGCCGGCGTGCCGGGGAGGAGAGCTGGGGCTGGCCCGGATGCCGCCTCACAAACCAGCAGCGATTCTCTCTTTGTTCTGGGATCGCTCCGCTCCAGCCGAAACAGCCACCGCACAGCCCGTCCTGACGACGCGGGAGCGCTGAGCCCAGTTAGAGGGGCTTTGTCCCCGCTCCCCAAGGATAACTGGGGATGGAGCAGCCGCTGAGCGGGTGTGCCTGCTGCGGACCCAGCTGCCATCCCGGGATAAAACCCTGGGAGAGGTGGAAGTGCCACGTTCCCCACTCTGGATCTAGGCATCCCGATCCTGCCCTGTCCCTTGCCCGTCCCTGCGCCTGGCACGTGAGGCTCAGCAGACAGGGGGCTCCCAGCCTCTCCCAGTCTCTCCCAGTTCCACGTACTGGGTTATTTTGTGTTTTAAAGTCACTTGCTCTGTAAGCGGCTGATCATCCGGTCCTGATCTGGGCGAGGGGCACACTCCTGGATTCAGGGATGAACCACCCACAGTCCAAACTGGTCCCAACATCCCTGGGAGGATCTGCAGCCGGAAAATCAGGTTATTTCCTGCCTTTCCTTTGGAAGGTTTTTTACTCATTTCTGGGGGTTTTAACTCTTGCCCAGGTGTCTTTCCAAGCCGGAGTCGATCTCGCAGGGGGTACCCAGACCAATGCTAGCTCATGGGTGGGGGTTGCCACACATCCCGCCAGACAGAGGGTCGCCAACCCTGGCACAGGCGGCCTTGAATATCCCTGAATTTCCCCTCTAGAGAAGGCAGAGCGTCCCTCCCTGCCCGCACCGCTGCCTGCAGCTCCTGCTCCGCTCACCCTGACGTGGGATGCGATTCTTTGCCATTTACAGCCAGCGTGTGCCGGGCTGTCTCTCCTCCGCCTCCTCCTGCCCTGTGCGTTGGGAACAGTGGGAACGGCGGGAATGGTGACCTGGGGCCAGAGCAGCGGGGAATCGCCGCTTGGCACGCATGGCCTCAGCCCTGTCACAGCACCGTGCTGAGTGAGGAGCTCTCATCCACGAGCCGCCCCTGTGACAACGCCAGGATGCAAGAGGGGACACGGCGGTTTGCCGCGAGCATGTGGAGAAAGGCAGCGCTGCTGTCCCTGCCAGTCTTCCTCCTCCTCCTCCTCCTCCTGCTCCTGCCCTTCCCAGCACAGCTCTTCCACACCAGTGGGGCTCTGCACGTGAAACGCAGCGCTCCTCAGCATCTGCTCTGCATTTGCTGTTCTTTTCAAGTCCGTTCCTGGGCCCCCTCCTCTCCGCTCAGCAGGGCCCGAAAATAGCAGCTGCGGTTGCCTTTGTACCTCAACCAGCCCGCGGCCGCGGCTCTCCAAGCATCTTTACAACCCCCCAGGTGGCTGGGTTCCCCCGCACCTCCCTCTCACCCTCACCCCGCTCCTCGAGAGGCAAAATTGTGCTTTGCAGATGCAGAGAAATGAACGCGGCGGCACCGGTGTGCGCGCACGCACGTGCGGTGGCCGTCCGGATGCCGCAGGGATGGGCGCAGGCGGCTGGACACCGTTTGCAGCCTTACAGCGAGGAGGTTTTGAGGGCGCTGGAGATGCTGCGGGCTGAGGAGGTTTTGAGGGCGCTGGAGATGCTGTGGGCTGAGGAGGTTTTGAGGGCGCTGGAGATGCTGCGGGCAGGTGAAGCGGCCTGACAGCCGGACCAGGCAGCTCCCTTCGTGCCTGCTGCAGGTTCCGGGCTCTCCTGGCAGGCAGCTCTCGGCTGGGGAGCGGCTCTGCCTCGGATATGCCTCATTTTACCCAAAAGCGGTGGGCTGCGCCTGTCCCTCCCACCCCGCTGGTCTCCCTCTGCTCCGCTGATAACAACACCTAGCAATTACACAAAGCTTTCCCCGCTCTCCGCAGATGTTAATTAAGCTCTTCCCCCACTCCCCCAGCAATGGAGACAAAGAGGGGAACCACAGGGAAACTCCCAACTTGCGTTGGGTTTTATTTTTATTTTTTTTTCCTTTTTCCACTTCCATTTTGCACAGCCGTGCCATGGTGGTCTCCCGATTCCCAGCGACACTGGGATGGCACGCACTGGCGATGCTGGTGCTGGGCGGCCCTGATAGCGACTGGGTTGTTCTGGATTTTGCCCTCACATAGAATCACGGAATGGTTTGGGTGGGAAGGGAGCGTCAAAGCCCACCCAGTCCAACCCCCCTGCCAGGAGCAGGGACATCTCCAACCGGATCAGGTTGCTCTGAGCCCCGGCCAACCTGGCCTGGAATGTTCCCAGGGATGGGGCATCCACCATGGCGAAATTTGTCTGGTTTTCCCAAATTCCCAGGCTGCCGCAGCCACTGGGATGGGGGTGCTGGATCCCGTGCGTTCCCGGTGCCGGTGCCCGAGCCGTGGGGTACCAGCGGCTCGGCGGGGGTGACACCCGGAACGTGGGAGCCGGGAAAACCGAACCATCCCGCCCGCCTCGCACCCCCAAGGAGAACCGCAGGCTCCTTCCAGCACCCCGGGGTTCGGGACGGGGACGGACGGGCCGGGGAACGGGGCAGGGCCCTTCCCGCACCCCCGCCCGGGTC
>WHYT01012987.1:0-17125 GCA_009806455.1 Tetrax tetrax
GGGAGAGCGACCCGGGCTGGGGCTCCTTGGCCAGGGGCGAGGGCAGGCGCGGATGGGGCTACCGGCGAGGGGAGCCTGGCGCAGGAGAGGGGTTTGGGGAAGGGGCGTAAGGCAGCATCTGGGCAGAGGAGCCGTGGGGCATTGTAAAGGAGCTGGTTGTGGCGTCTGAAGCAGCCCTGAGAGGCCCTGGGGGCCTCGGGAGGGGGTCTGCAGGCCGCTGGGGTACAGCTGGGGTGGCGGGGACTCTGCGGGAGGCTAAGCCGGGGTACTGGTATTGTGGTCGAGGAGCAGCAGCAACTGGTGTGGTCTGGCTGTGCGTGGATCCCGTGTACGTTCCCTGGTACCTTTGCCCGTAAAGGGTCGCCCATGATGAGAGGAAGCGACGTAGTTCTCTTCTTTCTAAAGCACTGGAGAAATTGTCGAAGATCTTAGTGGTGGTTAACGTAGCGTTGCTGGGGAGAACAGCACTGCTTCAGCCACCAGTGGTTCAGATGTATCGTAAATGTCTTTCTGAAAATACATCAGGTAGTTATTTTTTTATAATATAATGCTGATAGGTAGGGAAGGGAGGTTTGTCCAGCTGGCCTCAGTCAGTGGAATAACTTGAAACTTACCCTGCTTTTAATTTCAAAGGATCTTTGTGTACACAAACAATGTTTATACTAGATTTACTTTGTGTACAGGAAATTAAAGGAGAGCTACTTTTTAATTTCTAGCTCCAAACTGAAGGTCCTTCCAAGCATCAGACATGCTAGTTAACTTTGTGGTAGTATGTTAATGTCACTCCTGCGGCTAAGGAGTTTGAGACTTGATTGAGTATGATTATTTAATACCTTCCTATTTTTTTTTTCCTATAATTTTCTGTATCCCTGTTGGTACAATGTGAAACAAGATAGTATTTCAGGTATTGATTCTAGTAATTTAATTTCACTAAAGCTACTACTTGTTACATTGTTTGCCACGATTTCCTGTTGATTGTGTCTTATTTATTGTGTTCTGATTTAATATATTAATTAGTCTTGCTCTCCCTAATATATAAATTTATCAGATACTAACAGCTAAAATCTGTAACTTCACTGTATGAAGCTTTAAAATTTTCATAACAGAATAGTAATCCATTTTTTGTGTTAGAGCAATTGTTAGATGATGTGTTCTTCACAGCTATTCAGCACTTCTGATTTTCATCAGGAATTGTAGCTCATGTGTTATGTGGGCAGGCAATGTATAAGAAGCCATAGGGAGACTCTTGGATTTCATTTAGAGTAAATCTGTATGTTAAGACTCATAGGTGGAAAGGTAGAGTAGATAGCTTGAGACTGTGCTGAACATGTGATGCACCTTTTGAATAATCTTAAAAATTCATTCTAGTGTGTTTTTCAGCCATTGCAACCTGAATCTAATTCTCCTTTAACTGTGTAATCAGTACTGTGACTGAAAACTTTCTTGCAGTTTTGAATGCTATTAGAATAACTTTTTTTTTTTTTTCTCTTTGGCTACTTCTATAAGATTTCTTCTAAGACTTCCTATATTTACTTTGTTTTGGGGGGGGGGGTAGGATTTAAACTGCATTTTCTCAACTACTCATTATATATATTTCTTCATGCTCTCCTTTTCTGTACTCTGTTGTTATTTCTGAGGCCTATGATGAGCTTTGTCTTTCCAGAGACTGGAGGTGACTGCTGAAAGCTTCCTGGTCACCTGGAGTGATCAGGATAGCTTTTCTTTCCATCTTAGTTGCTGAGTACGTTTCCTACGTAATGCTATAATCTACCTGGTTTGAATTCACCTTGCTTCTATATCTTCTTTAAGGTTTAGAATTTTAAGTTTCTATAATTAACTTGGATGTCCCTAATATTAGACAAACAAAAAACTGCAGTTAAAAAAAAAAAAAAAAAAAAAAAAAAAAAAAAAAAAAAAACACAAACCACCAAAACATGGTTTCTTTCTTAACTGGGATACTATACTTGTTACGTACTTTTCCAGGTCTGATGTACTCTGTTACAGAAAGTAACAGTCTTGTCCTTGTAGATGTTCATATAAGGTGATGACTCCTTTCCTGGCTAGAAGAACTAGATGGAGCTTGCTCTGGAAATAAGTCGGAACAACATGTGATTAGATAATGTTGCTGAATAGGTTACTTTTCAGCAACCGAGTTTGCTTTTGCTCCCATAGGGAATTAGGTGTTCTGTGGCACTCATTCCTCGTTTCATTGTGAGATTAAAAAAATACTCTGTTTATTTTCTGTATTGAGATCTGTACAAATACTGGTTTCTACTGGGAATAATCTAAATTAATCTCGATTCTTAGGAAGAATCTAAAAGGCTGAGTGTCAGTTTGAGGACTTAAGTAGCCTAAAGTTAAGTTCTAGTAACACTTCTTGTAACTTTCTCTTAATGAGGTTTTGTTAGAGTCATAATTTCTTAGTAATTCAAAGGATGTTGTAGATCATGATAAATGTGTACTAGCAGTATGGCATATAGAAAAATTCCACAGAACTGACTTCATTGTGTGGCTGTACTGTGTAATAGTGTTTCCTTTTATGCACACTAACTTCATGTTTTTAGTAATTTTTATGAAATTCCTGTCACTTTTATGTTTTGAGCTCTGAAATGGCTCACAGAAGCCATTCAGTGAACAAAATGTTAACTTTCTGAAATTGGGAAACTCCCGAGATCTGCATTCCAAGTAGTTTACTTTCAAACTTCATTTTTATGTGTGCTTTCTTTTGTTTGCAAATTTTATGGTAGGGAGACTATTTAACCGATACTTACCACTAATACAATTTTTGCTTGCAGATAGTTTCAGAATTAATTTGGATTTAAATTATTTGATTATATGCAAAAAGCATGTTATATAAATTTTAAAATCTAAGGAACAGATTAAAAGCAGTGTGTTCTCAATGTTGTAGTTGGAAGGACTTGCTTTTATCAAATCATATCCAAGTCAAACTCACTTGTGTAAAATCTCTATTGGAAATGTGAAATAGAAAATCGAGAAGTCTCTATCTGCAACAGACATCTATGTACCACAGTGCCTTCTGATGAGCATGTCAAGTATGTAAGGGACCGGTTGTGCTTCTAGGGAAACTTACTGTAGATAGCAGTTGCTGGACTAGCAAATTCAACCAAATTAAGGCAATAAAATGACAGTAGATTGTTACTACTGTTGTAGTTGTTGCATCACAACTGCACCTTGCAGCTTCACTGCTCTGTAGCATCTATGGCTTATTTTTATACTGTGGTTTATTAATTTTGTAAGTGTATTTGGCTGACTCCTCCTTTCTATATCAAAGCATAGTTCAGAAGTGTAAGAGAATAGGTAACCACTCACCCCACACACCCCCAGATTAATAAGATTTCTGTTATCTAAGTTTAGTTTGGATCTTGAGGTATGAGAAGTGAAAAATTTCTGAAAATGCAATGTCAACCTGCATTCTGGTTGTTAAACTTTTGTCATAGTTCTTGAATATTCACAGATTTCTTGGTAAAATTTATCAGAGCTTCCTTTTATGGAGTTTATTTTATATCAGTTTTTCTTACTTTTAAAAAGTAATTTTTGAGTATTCACTGTTGATTTTTGCTTGGAGCAGGAGACTGAACTAGGGGTACCTTCCAACCTGAATTGTTCAGTCATTTGAAGTATGCAGCGGCTGTGTTAAGAAAAAAAATGTCATTAGTATGAAAGTAACAAGAACAAAAAGTGTGTGACAATAACAGCTAGTGTAAGGAAAGACAGTAGCACTAATACCACCAAAAGGATAAATACTGCTTCATTTAGTAGTTCTCTTGACCACTTCAAGTAAATTTCTGAACTTGTTTGTTAATGACTACAGTTTAGACAACATACACCTACAGTCTTGAGCCCAGCAAAATCTGTCTTAAGATTCAGCACACTTTAGATTGTTTCACTCCCTAAATATCCTCACTTGCCTGCAGTAGTCACTTTTTAAATAGTTACATTCAGGCAGCTGGACATCCTCAGCCTTCAAATGCCATAAATAAATGGATATAGCATCTATCTTTTCTGCTCTTCTTTTCCTTGACCTTGTAGCTAGCTGGGACATCCATACATTTTCCCCCTGTTCCCCCCTCAGAAACAAAAGGAGGACTTTAAATATCTTCTGCTTTGCTTCTGAAGCCTGTAACTTCCAGAGTTCCAGAGAAAGATGGGTTATCTGTGTCATCATTTTCCCAAAAACTGGTCATCTCTTGGTTGACACCATTCTCTGTAGACTGTATTTTAAGACTTTTCAACAATTCAGTCTTCAAAAGACTTTGTATATGAACTTGTTGAGTCTTGTTTGTCTAAAACTAGTAGTCTATCCTTCAAGAAGCTGTTGTATTAAAGGACTACATGGCTTACTCGTATCAGCATTTGAATAGCCATATGCTGATGATTTCCTCCCGAGCAGGGTGTTGGTAATGCTAATGTTAATACTTCATAACCGTAAACTTGAACTGCTTACGTGACAGCAAATCAGCGTCATATTGTGAATGCCAGTATATGGTATAAATTCTTATTCTCAGAAAACCTCTTGATTTGAGTCATCACTTGACTATTTAGAGCAGTGCTCTTCTATATCAGCCTCTCTAGAGAGATGAGCTGCACAACCTCTTTTAAAACGGTCAGTGCAGAGAAAGGCTCAATGTCTTGGCACTGACTTGCCAGACGGTCTGATATAATATACCTGTGTGATGCAGTCAAGGTGCCAATGTATTACACAGGTGTCCTTTGTCTACATCTGAACTGTCCCCAGGAAGGTAGCCAGGACTGTGTTGCTCCTGTTAGAATAATTCATCACGCTTGTGGCCTTTGCATGACTCCAATAAAAGACAGACTGCTGGGAGCCGGCTGCGGACTAGATGAACTGTCCTGGAGTCTGCTGACCATGTGTTTAGCACTCTGGTTTGGACTACTGATTTAAAGCATGATGTTATCTTAAAACTTGATTGCTCTATCAAAATGAACACAAAAATAATTTAGGATAGTTCTTGGAGTCTATTAGTAATCTGGTTTTACAGTTCCATTTTCAGAATTTTGAGATGTCTCTTCTGTTTTGTGACAAGACACATGCAAGCAAGAGAAACAACAGCTGATTGTATGAAGCTCAGATAGAAAGATGTTTTATTTTTATTTTTTATTATGAAGGAATAAAGCAGTCAAAATTTAATCAGTTTAAGTTATGACTGTGTTTTGAAGAGGTCTGTATGAAAAAGACACTGAATTTCAGTACAGAAGTTAGTTTAGGCCAGGTGATGCAATATTAAAAATGTGTTCTGTAGAACAGTATGAGAATGTAATGTGTAATGAGAAATTCTCATGTAATGAGGATTTGTGTACATTTTCATTTCATATGTAAATGTTAAGATCCTGAGCTTAGCCTGTTAAAAAAAAATAATGAAGTGCTTAGGTTTGTTTTGTTTTTTTTTTAATTTCCATTCCTACCAGGTTATGAGAGATCTTTGCAAGAGAGTGGAATCCTTAACTGTTCTAATACAGAGCTTGATTTCTTGACCATGTATCTCAAAAATCAAGTTATCAACTGGACGCAAATACTTGGCCTTAAGAAAAACAGGTTTTCATTATATTCCTTGAAAATCCCCATAAGCTTTCTTAGACTTAGTTGTGAAGAAGCATGTCAGTTTTAGATAAGATAAACTTAAGGTGTGTCCTTTCTGGGGAAGGAAGAAGGTGGACCTTTTACTAGAGCTAGCGCACTATAATCCTATGTATACAAAGCAAGTGCTAATTTTTCTGTGAATTTTACAAAGTCATGTTAAAACTATTAAAGCTGCTCTTAATTTGGTGCATTTTAAAAACTGGGCATACATCTGTCTGTCCACTGGTGAAGCTAGAGCATAAGCTATGAAGCAGGACAGAGATAAGAAGAAAATAATTTTGAGTTTAAGTTAACTTTAAAAACAACTGCCTTACAGTGAGCTCCTGAAAACCCTTTCTTTCCATATGTTTTAAAATGTTGACTTGAAATACGTTGCTTAGCTCTATCACTTATTTATGCTTAAAGTAATTTTGGGGTTTTTTTTAAACTAAGAATCTCTTGGGGTTTTTTATGCTGATTCTCATGCTCTGTGTGTTTGACTTGGACCTTTATTTTTTACTTTGGTGTGATTTCCTTTATACTTTATTTAAAAAAAAAAAGTGGGGAGGGGCAAACATCTGTTATGTAATTCATGAAAACTATTGAGACTATATGACTATTGTGTAAATATGTAGTGAACTGAGGTGTTCAAATCACACATACAAGAAGGTGATAGGAATCCTAGTACAGGTGTCTTGTGTTTCTTCACTCTCAGCCTTCCAGGAATTCCTGTGAAGGAACTTGACGCCTGGAGGAGCAACAACAAACTCACTATATAGACCATCTATAGACCATAAGTTTTGGAGATAAGACACTTCTTTCAGACTGAATTTGCCTCTTCTTTCTTTATATTTTTTATTCTCTTTTTTTTTTTTTTTTTTTTTTTTCCTCTCCTCAGCCTCTTTCTATGCTCTGTTGTGCAGACAGTTTCACTAACCCCATGGTCTACCTCAGTTGTCAGGTACCAGTACTGTTTAGGTCCTTACCACTCATACAACATTACAACCCCCTCATCAGTTCTGTGAAGGCATTTGCGTTGTGGCTCAGGTAACTGCTTCTGAGGAGTGACCAGCTAACCACTGAACAGTATCTGCTTGTGCGGAAGCACCTCTCAGCTTTTTCTGTGCATCTAGAAAATACTGCATGTTGTATATGTGAAAATCTTGTTTCGTTCTAATATAAATTGAATTATAAAACAATTTCTATTGTTTCTGTACAAGCATTTTAAACTGTTAATGCTGCAAAGTTTTTGACTTATACTGTTTTAAAACAATATTTTCAGAGGTTGAGTGCTAACTTTTAATTTGTTCTACCTGCACAGCTTTGGTTATTGTACAACAAAAATGCATGCAAGCACAAAACTTGATGTAATATGCAACAAACTCATGAACTGTAGTAGAATGCTCTGTCAATGAAATAGGCAGAGTGGATTCTTGCAATATTTCGTTAGGGCATTAGCTGTATTTTAGAGACCAATCACCATGTTTTAAAAGTTGTGCAGTTTTATGCTATTTGAAGCATGCTTTTGGAGTGAGTTCTATATTAAAAAAAAAAAATCTTATTCAGACAAGACACTGAATTACATAATGTCCTTGTCTGATGATCTACCAGTAGATAAATGCAGCACCTGTATCCATTTTTGCCTTTAATGTTGACAACAAAAATATTAAAAAAAAAATGTCCTGGGGCTCTGGTGTTCAAAAGGACTAAAGTTAAACCATTCACCTTGTGTAAGATTGCAACAACAGTTCTTGACTTATGGTTTGAGGAAAGATGGAGTATGGAGGATGCTATGTAAAATCTAATTGTTATCACTTTTAAATCCAAGAACTTTAAGCATTACTTAAAGATTTGGCATAATTTAAGACATGTTCTGACCTTAAAACCAGATTTCCTACAAACTACGCTTTTAATCCCTCTCATATGACAGGATTCCTAGCTGAATGATTATCACAGATGAGGATCTAGAATTTTCAAGCATAATTTAAATGCTTCACAGATTTTTCTAATTTGTGTTTAATTTGCTGTATATGATGTTTTTATAGTAATAGTAAATTGTTAGCCATAAATGTAGTTAGTTACTTTCCTGACTTCCAGAAAACACAAAATTAAAAATTTTATGTATCTACTTCAATGTTTTGGAGAGATCAGGATAAGTTACAAGGACTACTTAGAACCTTTCTCAGTTTTCCTCATCTTTAAAGGTATTTTGTTACAATGACTGTCTTTATCTCATGAGCAAAAATAAGCAAGGTTACTTCAGTTCACTGGATTTGTCCAAACATTTTGCCACAGGGACAGTACAGAGTTTGGACTACTTCCCATATCCTAATCCAGTATTCAGCCCTAGGTAGTAAGCCTATCTCAACTAGATTCAGAGTTGTCATCTCCTTTTTATGTGATCCAAAGATTCCTTAGGTGTTTTGGAACTGAAACTTAAAAGTTAAGTGTTTTACCTTGAGTTATTGAGATTGCCTTTCTGTCCTCTCTGCCATGGCAGTAGTAGTGCTCTTCCACCCCGCTGATAACATTGCTTCAGAGTGCTGATCCACCCAAAAGCTGGTAGGTTCTTTGCTGATTCAGTTTTTGGTCAGACTGTCTGTTTGTGGAGCTTCAGTAGTTCATGTGCACTAGGGCTGACATGAGAGAAGAGATGACAAAGAGCAAAATATGGCAACCCAATGGTCTTGGAAGCAGTAGCACTGTATCTTTCTTTTCAGGTGTTTATCTTAAAGGAATACTTGAGGCAATCTGTTCACTTCCAGCCAGATCAAATGATAAATCTGACTCTTTAAAGTCACACTTTTCTCTTGTATATTTGTTTGCAATGTGCCAGTGCCTGAAATACCCTGACATAACCTGAAATTGTTTATCAGAAGTAAATTACCGAGGTGGCATTTACGTTTGACACTTAGGCTGTTCTTTTGGAAATTAAGATTCTTTATTTTTAACTTGGTTTCTTTACAATGAACTTTTTTAGAGAGAAGTTTGTATTCCTTTTCTGCTTTGAAGGAACAGTGTATGTTTCATATAATTCAGTGTCCTCTTTCAAACATGTCTACCACTTGTGTACAGAATTGGCCACAATTTATTAAGTGGCTGTGGTTGTAATTAAATCTTTTGCCCCCTGATTGTGTGGCTTTCGTACTGTCTAGGATCCACACACAAACTGTCGTTTTGATTCTCTTGTGTGCTAGACTCAGAAAATTTAACAGATGGACCTTTTCAATTTAACACTTTCTCTGTTATTTGTGAAGAACCTTCTCTTTCCTATGTGTATGCCTGCTGTATTACAGACTAGAAAGTAAAAACTGAGTTTATTATGAATGCTGTTGACTGACAATGTATTTCTAAGGAATTAAATAACTCTTCAACTACTTGTAGAGCTCCTGTTTCCAGGAAAGTGCATGAATACTGTCATTTAATACATTTTTAGTTATGGAAAACTTCAGGAGTGAAATGAAAAGAATGAAAATATTGTAATGAAAATATTTATGCATCTCAACCATAGTATGTGTGAAATAGCCAACAATCTGATGTGTTACACAATGGAGGCTTTAGGTTCCTACTTAGATTCTGTGCCACCTGCTTACCACACTCAACAAATGGGCTGGTTTGAATCTTTTCCAGCTCTCAAATGGGAGTAATGTATCATTTCTTACAAGGAATCTCTAGATATTATATTCTTGCGCTTTTACTTACTGTATTAAGTCATTCTCTTAATGTTTTCTTCCAGTGGTTTTGGGACCCCGGAGTGCAGATCATACAGGATATAATACAGGAGTGTAGGGAACCTTGCTCAGAACAGTTTCCTCTTCTGTGTTTCTGTGCCCCCTCCACTGTTTGCTGCTAGTCACTGGGTGTTGTGCGGTGACCCACATTCACCCTGCCTGCAAGCTTTGTCCTCTGGCCCTCTTCCAGCTTTTGCAGCACTGCTCCAGTTTATAGAAGTCTGCAGCAAATACGCAAACAGTGCGAAAGCAAAGAGGCTTAGAGTCAGGTCCTTCTCTGTATGTTTTTGTTCTTTTGAGGGGATTTGTTTCATCTTTAGGTCCCATCATGCATATAGAGCAAGCGATGCTGTAAGATCTGTGTTGTTATAATGAGATTGAAGCAGAGCTGGAGTACAGCTAAATAGAGAGTATGAATTTGGTATGGGACTGAAAAAAAAAATAAGATGATGAACTTGTTTCAAAGAATTACAAAGTTGAATTTATACAAAGAGAAACTAAATAGGTTAAGGTTTTAGGGATAATTTATAGAAGGCTTCTTGATCATGTGAAATCATGTCCCAAAACATCAAGTGGTATAATTGTTAATTGGAACATATCACTCTTTAGTAGGTTTAATAATTAGTTATACCTCAGCATATAGCTTAGTGGCATAGTTTAGTGCACGAGAACGTTGAGTGATCTATCCAAAAAACATACCTGTGGCTTTGATATGCATGTGGCTGGTGAGATTGCCCTCTGAGTAATGTGACTGTATTATGGTGTTTAAGAGGACTGGTAAACTTACCAGACATATGAATGAGTTTATTGCCTCTCGACCCTAATAACTACAGAAGATCTTAAGAATTCATTCTTAATAGTTTGTTTCAATATTCTACTCAACGCTTATATGAAATTGAGGCGCAGTAGCGTTGTAGGTGTGCATGTAAGCTGAAGCTGGCAGAGCGTTTCTGTGGAGTTGTAACACCACACTTGCATTGTTTCTTTGGATACAATGAAACTGATCTGACATTTTAAAATACCAGTTAGGTACAAATACTTAAAATAGCCAGCGCACCTGGAAAGGATGGCCAGGTAAAATACCATGTATAGAAAAATTGGTTCCTTTAAAACTTGCTTTAAGTGTATATTTCCATGTGGGGGAAAAATTGAACTGTTTTTAGAACTGATGTATTCTTTTCACAACTTTTAGGCAGTGCTCTTTAGAAATATTTGTGCTTAGAGGCTATATTTAGTAGTGTTTTCCGGGGAGGGGGAAGTGTTTTTTCTTAAATACACTTCTTGCAATAAAGTTGGGAGATCGTCTTTTATGCCTGAGTGTGGAAATTGGTCACATCAGTGTATTTTAAAAGTTAAACTTTTTTCTCTGCAGGCGCACCTACAGAAACTTCTCCAGAGGAGCAGACAGCCTCTTGTGAAGGTAATTGTTTTTGTATTCTGACAGTATGCAACACAGCTCCATTAAACATGATTTAAACAAATTATTGCAAAGAATCTCTTTTTTTAAAAAAAAAAAAAATCTCGATTAACCTTTTCCAACATTCTCTCTATCCTCATACTACTATTGTAAGGTCGTGTGGTTATCTGTGGTTATTTACAGTTTTATAGCCAGTCAAGCAAGGCACGTAAAGACCAAGTGGTTTATTGAAGGTCATAAAGCTTGCATGAAGTAGAATTTTTAAAATTGAATCTGTATATTAAATAGCATTGGCAAGTGCCCAAACATCTGAACTATCCTTTTATTAATTTAGTCTCTCAATTTTTCTTAGTTCTTGGTACTGTCATGGTGAATATGTGTCCTTAATGATTCCTTTTTTTTTTTTTTTTTTTCCCCCCCCCTAGGTTCAAATGCTGCTGTTAACATGGAAATTTCAGAATCTGTTGGTAAGATGAGAATTGTTTCATTTAACTATGATACGGCTATAAAATACTACTGTAGTGCTTTTGCTGAATCATTGCAAACAAAATTGAAGAATACCTTATTGAGCCTTTGCATTTTGTGTCTTTATACTTAGATTAGGAAAGATGTAATTGAACACTAGTATGCATTGATAGGTGCAACTGGATTACTTGGATACTGAAAAAGCATCAGTGCTTTATGAAAAAATAATTTCGTATTACAAAATAGTCCCATTAATATATATAAAAGGGTGATTAACAAAAAAGGTGATCAGTAATATGAGCAATCAAAGCATGGAAATTGTATCTTTCCCCTTGTATTTGTATAGCTTTTGAGAGAACTTACACCATTTTCCCTCCCCTTTTCTTTCTAAACATATGGTAGTGTGTGTCTGTCTGTGGATTCAGACTGGCATGATGGTCTGAGTGGATCTTCAGATTTGTTTTTTTCCCTTTTAAAATTGTTGCCGTGTTAAAACAGAAGTCTCTTAATCCCTGTGAATCATAGTTTTCTGATGTCTGATACAAGCTAATTCGAAAGCTCACAGTAATAATCACTTCAGAAACAAGCAGCAGTTGCCCATTTTTACATAGGAAGATATTAACAGACTGGATAGTTGAAATCTTTTGACTGCATCTTGAGGGCAGGCACTTTTTTCCAGTCATTGCTTTTAATTTCATTTATATCTCACTGGTTAATTTTTAGTGGAAAATGGAGAGACGGAAATGTCCCCAGAAGAGTCGTGGGACCACAAAGAAGAATCAAGTGAAGCAGAGCTAGGCGGTGGTCCCGCAGGGGATGCAGGACCTTCTGAAGAAAGCGCTCAGGAAATGATGGAAGAGGAGGAGGAAATACCAAAACCGAAATCTGTTGTAGCACCACCAGGTGCTCCTAAAAAAGAACACGTAAATGTAGTATTCATTGGGCACGTAGGTAAGCTGTAAGTGAATGTGAGGTAATTGGATCTTTGCATTGTGTATTATCTAGAACTTGGAGGATTAGAAATTAATCCTGCTCTTTGTAGGGATATATGTATGCACCCTGTCTTGAGGTTAATAGAAGCATTGATTCTAATGAGGCTGCTCTGTAGAAATTAAAAAATTAAAAAACTTAAAGGTCTTTCAGGGGTAGAGTGCCTAGGATAGGCATGTGTCTAGGGTGCCTGTGTTCTCCTGGACACAAAAGTGTCTGTGTTCATGATTTCTCAAGTACCTGGTCTGTTGAATGCTTAAGTGACATATCTGTGTTTATGATTCAAAGAACAAAATCAGAAAGCAATGCTCCTTTTCAGCTTGTTTTAAATAATTTTGGAGGGTTCTTATTAATTGTTATTAAATTTTAAAATTATTATTAAATATATTAAAACCTGTACAGCTATAAACATTAGATGAACATAATTCAGAGTTAAAAAAAGCATTTATAGCAAAATGTCCCAACTGAACAGTTTCAGCAAGCTTCAGAAAAGCCTTAAGTGGTGAAAAAGTACACAAGAATTATTGGATCGTGACTTTTACAGTAAATTCTGTATTTTCATTTGTGTAGTCTTTTATCACCTTAAAAGTACTGTAACTTAGTCCTCGGGTGAATTTGGGATGGAGTCACACAAAGTAAAGAGGCAGTGGGCAGAGGTACATCCCAATACTGAGGAGCAGCCTACAGAAGTTAGGGACGAGGGAGAAAGGAAGCAGGGAAAGGGACTTTGCAAGAGCTTCCCCACGCTTTTAACCCACACTTTTGCTGGATCACTGCTTGTTGAGGGGTTTTTTGTTACACATAATGCCAAGTTTATATGTATGAAATCAAAATTTTCAAAATTCAGTGTAATTGAATTGACAATTAATTATTCTGGAAACGAGAAGCTGAGAGAGGCTTCAAAAAACTTAGACTGCAACTAAAAATGTATCTTTGGAAATAAATTAGATGGCCTTGTTCATAATTTTCTTTTTTTTTTTCTAGGATTTTCTTTTAAATTGTGAATGACTTTGTCTACTTATTTTTTTTAGATGCTGGCAAGTCAACAATTGGAGGACAAATAATGTAAGGGAACTCCTAAATAAAACTTTTAGATTTGCTGTTCTTTCTTGTGAATTAAAAATACATTATGTAAAATGAGTAGTATTTTCTTTGTGGCTTTAATCACCATAGATTAATATTTTTATAATAAAATGTTACTCTCACTGTCAATTTAGTTGCTTATCGTCTTTGGAATTTCTTAATTCCAGCAGATTTAATCTTATCGCTATAGGAGTTTCACTTACTTAATAGAAGCAACTGCAAAAGCATACATTATTAAATTAAAAAAACTGAATCCCTTTCTTAGAACATGACTGCTTTTTTTTTCATCATTTTAAAATGCTATTTAAAACTGCTTTATACCCTTTGTTAACTTTGTCCTTTTTGTGAAGATTAAAAAAAATTGAATATCCTTATTCCCTGGTGCTAACATTGTCGGGCATAAGTTGATTTCAAAATGTGAAATTATAGTTAACCTTTTAAATCTATTTTAGAAACAGTATCTAAAGACTGCAATATTTTTATGAGACAAAACTGGATAAATGCAGCTAGATCTTATGCTTTGAAAAAAAAAAAACCAACAAAACAAGAAATGGAAAGCAGTACACGAAGAAATAAATGCTGTTCTGCTGATGCCAAGTATTTCTATGATTTTAAAATAATATTCTCAGCAACAGTAGGAGGTCTTTGTCTTGGCATTTTCATCTTGTTTTGTTTTGACTAAACTGGAATGTTGGAATTGTCATGCTACATTTAACTTTGTAGTGCACACTAGAGCAAATTAGCATTTTATTATCTGATGTGTCCAAGTAGTGTCCTTGTACAAGGAGATGCTTATTCTTAACACTCCTAACAAGGTGTTATGTTCCTACAGCTTTTTGTAATCTTTAATTTTTGCAGAATATTGCTTTGTTATAAGGGGAAAAAAAAAATTGGTTCTTGTACCAACTTTGTCATTAACCCTTTATTTACTGTTATAATTCATTTTCCTTATATATTAAGTAGATTACTGTTACTAGAAGATCAGTTAGAAATATCTGAGGGAAAAATATGAACGCTTTATTATAATAAAACTATACACTACTCACCTCTTAATAATGGAAAGATGTCTCTTAAAGGACCAGATTCCTTGTTCTATCTAAAAAGAATGAAACAAAAAATATTTTTCTTTACATTTCAGAAATGTGGAGGGTTTTGTGAAAAATTCTCCTATCACAATTTCTACTTAACTTTTCAATATTGGATTAGTTTCAGAAACAGACCTAACAGATGTAGTTCCTTTTCATAACTTGCCTTTACAGAGCATTTTACAATTAGGCTTAAAAGAAGACATTCCTCATACTTCAGTTAGAGTAGTACTGGTGTACTCTTACAGATCAGATAATGGTGTGGCTTTTTGTGGAGAAAAAAATTCCACTGCTGCTTGCATCAGATTGTTCTTGTTTTTCAAAATAATCTGTAGGGATTGTATAAGTATTTAACTATGTTTCTGCTCATGTAATATTGCTCTTTTTTTCCCCTCCCTTAGGTATTTGACAGGAATGGTTGACAAAAGAACACTTGAAAAATATGAGAGAGAAGCTAAAGAAAAAAACAGAGAAACATGGTATGAACCTAGTGAAGATAACAGTGTACTTTTCTCTTTGCACTGTGATGAAAATGGGAACCTGTTTTTTTTAGTCTCTGTCCCTCTAGCACTGGTGCACTGAAATTTTTTGATCTGTGCTTTACGTTCCAGTGCTTTACATTCCAGTGCTTTGGTAAACCTGGCTGTCTGGTAAAAAGGAATACAAGGCAGATGCTTTTCTCAGGCAGCTCTTGGGGTCGTTCTCTCAGTATGCCTTTCACCTGCAAACAGCAGAGATATCTCTAGGGGACAGAGACCAAAGCTGTCAGTTTGGCAAACACTGAGAGAGAGTGAGTGAACTGTTTTGGCTGTAACGTATATTCATATAAAAATGAGATATAAGACAGAGACTGCAGTTCTCACGTTGCCTCCAGGCAAAAGGATGCTGCTGTCATGTGTGGACTGGGGTGGGGGGGAGCTCTTGTTTGTTTTGGGTTCTGTTGTTGTTTTTGATTGGTTTTTGGTTTTGTGTGTGTATATATAACACATATAGCAGCCTGCTTTCTCCTTCAAACAACTCCTGGAAAATTGATTTTCCTTTTAGAAGCTTTCCATTTGTGGTTGTGGTGGAGGAAAATAGGGATTCAAAGAGCTCTGGAAAAAAAGCAGCTAAAGACTTCCTTAGGGGTAGAACAGCAATGGAGCACTCAAGGAGTGGCATTGACCTGAACTAATTGTATTATGTGTGAGAGAGAGGGTTAGGAAGGGTGACATACGTTCTTTTTATCAAGCAAGTATAATTCCCCTGTTGGCAGTTGTCCATGGTAATAAATATTTTGGGACCTTCCTCAAAAACCCTGGGCAGCTTGGAAAACAGATTTCTTCCCTCCCCTCTTTTAGTGAATGAATTGCAGGGAAGTACCTCTTTGAATGCTATTTTTATTCTTTAAAATATGTCATGATCTGCAGGGAAAGTATGATGTACCTCTGTCATTATCAAAGGTCTTGTTAGCTCACTTCATATGTTGATAACCTTGAAACTTGAGCAGTTTTACTTTGTGATTCTGAAAATTCTATACTGTAGTGCAGAGTTGAAATTTCAATCAGAAATGCATTTTCCCCCTCAGAAACCCTATGTGCAAAAAGGAATTCCCATTCAGCTACCGTGCATCAATTTCTACTTGGCTCTTGTTAGCTGAGTAAAACCTGACCTTTGGCTTGGCAGAAATGAATCTTTCAGAAACACAGGCCATGGTGAAGATTACAATACATAGGAGCATGTATACTGGTACAAAAGCCATCTAGCATGCTATCTAGACCTTGATCAGTGATAGTTACAGCCTGGGGAAGACCATGATTATATATCTGTCATTCCCAATGTTTAGTCCTTTCTCAGGAACCTCTTGAGCTGGAAAGGACGTCTTTGTGTGCAGGAGTCCCTGATGCTCCCTCCCTGACCACTGGTCAACTGAGCAGTGTCTCTTCAGACATTATGCAGTCAATACAAAAGAAAAGCTAAAGATCTTTAAAAGCTGCTGTTAATGGTAAAAAATATTGGTATGTTAAGCCAGTTCAATTTAGTTATTACTACTTTTCTCCTTAGTGAGAGTATTGGGTTTTTTTCCTCTCCTTTTTATTCACCAGTTTTCACAAAACCGGAAGGACCATCTTTTTTTGACATTTCAGTTCATTGTCCAACATGAATCTGACTCATTTGTCAATGGCCAGTGGGATAAAATGTAGTTAGAAGGGGACAACAGTTTTGATATGATAAAAGTATCAATTAGGGTAAATAAAGGTGCTGTCTATTTCATAGCCAACTTCTGTTTAATATGTGCAAATAAATGACAACTAATAATAATTGTTCTCATAATATGAATATGTGCAAATCAGAACTAATTGTTTAGCTAATTGTGTTGAGAAAGGGAAATTGTTTTGTACTTGATCCAGAGGTGTTTTTCAAACTGAGGCAAAGCTTAAAAGTATTTGAGGTTAGATCATAGCTGGAGAACTTAATAATTGAGAATTGTTTTTTACAATTGTATCCTTCTAGGTGTGTGAGAAAGCTAGCACTGTGCACTACAGTTCACAATAATATATACACAAAGCATTCAATAAAAAGTCACTATTAGTCTTGGAAATGCTTAAGTTCGGTAATGCTGAGGTAGTTAGAATAGTTCAGCAGGAAAAAAAAAAGACATTTTGTGATGAACAAATCCTCATACATAAATTTAGTAAAAATTAATACAAAAAATATAATATTGGGGTGTCATTTGGGTTTTTTTTTTTTTTTTTTTTTTTTTTTTTTTTGTTAT
>WHYT01012990.1:8131-24440 GCA_009806455.1 Tetrax tetrax
GGAAAAAAAAAAAAAAAAAGTATTTCCCTCCATGAAATCTGAGTTGTGTTGTCATGAGGGGTCAGATGTTGAATTTATGCATAAGATCCCAGGGATTCCCATAGAAAGTTTAATTATATCAATTAAGTGATCTTCCTGCACTGAAATAATTTCCTGCAAAGCTCCTTCCAAAACATCAGTACTGTAACTTTGGAAGATTTATACTTGAAAGATTTATACTTGAAATATTTCTCCATTTTGAAGCCCAGAGAAGTGAATTCAGTGTTCTCCCTTTCTCTGCAAAACAAAACTCATGGGTGTAAGAGTTGATGTTCTGCACAGCTTTTTATTGAGATTGTTTGCCTTAATGCACTTGTGTATCACAAGTGCCTTAATGCACTTGTGTATCTCAAAGGCTTGAAGAAGCCATATAACAATAAAAATAAGCATGCAAACATAGATAGAGAATGTTCTGACCTGACATTTCTGCTCAGAAGAAAGGAATGGTGACTTTGTTGTCACTTGGATTGAAGGTTATATGATGATAAGTTGCCTTGTACCTATTGGTTTGACTGTAAGGAATACTTTATATCTTGCAATTTGGGGATTCTTGGAAGTGAATTTATTTTATTAGACATTATTTTCTATTAGATTGTGTCAGAGTAAATTGCAACTCTCCAGAATGTCTCTTCTCAATTGAAAAAAAATCTCATGCATCCCTAACATTACTTTGAATGCTTTTGATGTGTTTTTTTTTTAAAAAAAAAAATGTAGGAAAAGAACAGAAATATTAAAATAAAACCAAACAAACCCTAGAAAAATCTACCACTACCAAATATTCTCAAGATATTTGTAGGTAGAATGAATGAACAGGGACAATGAAGAACTTTCAAGTAAGACAAATATTTAATGAAGTTGTAATTAATAATTAAACTTCGCTCTGAGTCTTTATGTTTAATCTTTGCAAGAGGAAACTAGATCATGGGTTTTGACAAATGTTTCCTTTGCGATGGAGAAGGGTATGGATGATAGTGCTTTGCTTTTACTCTGAAAAGCCAGATGGAATTCCCTGTTCTGTATCCTCCACAGAGTGTGGACGTGAACAATTATCTTGCAGGACTTGGGACAAAGACTGAATTTATTGAAACCAGTAATCAGCGGAGAGAAGAAAACACCTGTTTGAATATTGTGCCCTGTTTTTTCTCATGAAATTTAAATAAGTAGCTACTGTGTAATTAAAGCAACGTGTGAAACAGTACAGAGGCATACAATGAGTAAAAACTGTGTCAAATTAACTACAGTAGCAAGAAAAACGTGCTTAAAATCCTTGGTTCAAGAAAGCACTTAAGCGCAGGCTGAAATCCCACTGAATGCAATGCCAAAGCAAAGGCTTTATGGGAAGGGATTTTAAATTAATTCAGCATTAGCCTCATACTTTCTTTTAAGAAAGTTGTACTATGAACTTCCATTGGGCATGGACAGGCCAATGCCTATAGTCCTTTTCTAAAATTTTACTGCGTCAGCATTCCCATGCCAAAGTTACAGCTCAGGAGCATGTTTTCAAAAGCAGAGTCACAAATGACAAGGCGTTAGAGCTCTCTGGGGACAGCAGCCCTCTCCAGCTGGAGGACGTCTCCGTATCCACTGCTGTTTTTCTGGGAGGAGGGTGAACCCGCCGGCTCCCCAGGAGTTTTACCACGGCACTCCTCCAGACGTGGAATTTTTGGCATTGCAGGTGTCTAAGCAGAGAGGCAGGCTGAAATCCTCTGGGCTTGCATGTGTATGTACTGCATAATGATATGTAATGGTGTTAAAATTTCCAGATGAGGAATAATTAAACCATTCCTGCTACTGTAATGCTAATACCATTTTCTAAATCTGCTTTCAGATTGTTTCTGCATGAACGTGTTCTCTGTGTACAGCATTATGTTAAGAAAGATATTAGAAATGTCGTCTTTCGCATGTGTAGTTAAAAGCAGAGCTGGCGTGTGTTCGTGTCCGCTCTCCCAATAATCCCCTTCGAGCTGTGAACGGCATCCGTGGTGCTGGTGCCGCAGCTTGCTGTGGGTGCACGCCTGTACCTCCGGCCCACGGGAAGCAGTGGGCTCCCGGGGATCATGCACATGGAAGAGACTGAAGGATTCGTGCATAGAAGTAAATTTGAGGGCTGATTTAAATTTAAATAGAGGCTGATCTCTTTAACGATTTCCTGGTGGGTTCTGGTTTATTATCTGTGCAACAAAGGAAAATCCTCTTTCTCTCAGAGATAGTTGAGTTCCCTCTCTTTCCTTATTTTTTTTTTTCCCCTTAGAGCTTTGCCTTTGGTAGAGAAACTGCAAGATGTATTTAATTTGTGTTCTTGATGAAACAGATTGGAATGATTATCAGCTTAAAACTGTTTCTGTAAGGGCTGTATATTGACAATCTTGTAGTGGCTCAGCATTTCCATTATTCTTCAATCATTTCTGTCCAGCTTCCTTGGAGGACTGCAGTAGCACAATCCTGTTTGCCCACTGACATTTTTCTTCAGTGGTATTTCCCATAGGAGGAAATGTCTGATATCTGCAACACCAGATGCATTTTGTTTGATGGAATGATTCTTTAAAATCATGGCTTATTTTTATATCCTCAGTAATTTTCAGGGCTCGCTGCTGATTTCCTTTCTCTCCTTGCAGTTTGAACATGCCCTGACCTGGGTTCCCACATGTAATGAGAATGATCCATCACTATGGTTTGCACTGATCATTCATTTGTTATCTTCTCTTACACCACTTTTTTGCCCTCTGTCTTCCCTTCTCACTTTGCCCTTCAAAACAAAGCCCCATCGGTATTGTCTGACCTCACTGCATGGTGTTCTTGTGAGCCCTTTTTTTTTGGTTTTTTTGGTTTTTTTTAATCATTATTTTTGGTTCTGAGTCATGCATGTTGCATCTAGCCGTGAGCAGGATGCTCAACAGCATGTATTCCCTTTTTCCACTCCCCCCCTTTCTATTTTTTTTTTTTTTTTTCTTTTCTTTCCCCTGAAGGAGACAGATCATGGGGATCTGATCAATTTGTTGTAGGCAGTTTCTCTGTATGCTTACTGGGAGAAAGCCTAAACGGCAATCGTTGTGCCCTTTAGCCCGGATCTCCCTGCTGGGCTGTATTGGACTTTTGGTTTCACTTGCTTTAAAAAAGAGACGATATGATAAGTCAAGGTTTCTTATCACTGATAGTTTCCTCTTGCTGTGCTTTCTCTTTTCTGTTTGCTATGGTGGTTGCAATATAATCTGATCCAGCAAAAAATGTCTTGGGTGAACATTAGCTCGTGTGCTGTATGGTTGGTGCATCAAACGTATTGCTTAGCAACTGGAGCTGCAAATACCTCTACCCAGCCAGCCTATAGTCAGGGTCTCGTTTTTTTTTTAATTAGCAACATTTCTGGCCTTATGCATTTGATTGAAAAAACTAAGCTGCTAATTAAAAAGGTGCAATAATGTAATAGACAGCTTGACACAAATGCACTGCTTGCTTTGTATGTATTGCTATCATAATTTGGCACAAAGACATTCCTAAATTACCTGCATTAAGTTTTGTATTGCCTTCAGCGTTGTAGTTCACAGCCTTCTCGTGAAACAAATGCTGTCACAGTGCTACCTGCAGTATTTATTCCTTGGTGGGAAGAGCTTCCCCAGTGAAGTGCTGTAGTCCGAGGCTCAGGAGAATTCCCAAGGCAAACGTCGCCTGCCAGTCACAACCTGGTTCTGCTGTGGAAGGTGGCGTGTGGGATCTGCCAGAGCTGTTCAGGGCAATAAACTGCACCTGGGGCAAGCTCAGTACCAACTAAAACAGTCTGAGCAAAAGCAAAGGCCTCATCAGTAAATCTCAGTTACTTACCAATGCCTTGATAAGGGTGTTCATGATACTGCCTGGGCAGATGAGAGTCTTACCTTTTCTATGAGTTAATTTTTAACTATGAGAGAAATTGAGGGTTTTTCCCACTGGCTTATGTTTTGTGATAGGACAAGGGGTAGTAGTTTTAAAATAGAGGGAGGTAGATTCAGACTAGGTGTTAGGAAAAAATTTTTACAGTGAGAGTGGAGCAACACTGGAACAGGTTGCCCAGAGAGGTGGTGGATGCCCCATCCCTGGAAACATTCAAGGCCAGGTTGGATGGGGCTCTGAGCAACCTGATCTGGTCAGGGATGTCCCTGCTTCTTGCAGGGGGCGTTGTGTAAGATGGTCTTGAAAAGTCCCTTCCAGCCCAAACCATGCTATAATTCTACAAGATTGGTCTGCAGTGTATACCTGCTCTCTGTGAGTTGGTGGCAGAGGGGTGATTTATTTATTTATTCATTCATTCGTTTATTTGGCCAGGTATGGTTGTTTCCATGCCCAAAGCATTTTTCCCGTCAGCCACACCACAGCGCGTTGGTGCGCGCTGCCTCTGGACCAAGCCAGCAGCGTACACTAGATAACCAGCGTCCCCATAACACGTGTCATGGTGCAGTCCTGCCTGCCATCAAGTGCTGCAATCGTCTTGCTCTAAAAAATAGTTGATTTTAAAATGCAATGCCTTGTACCATGATGGTGTTTGGATTTGATCACTGTAACCTGCTGGACCGTTTGAACAAACGTGTGCATGCAGTAGGTAGCACAGATTTTGGCAGAAGCAGCAGATGTGTCCATGACAGTAAGCTATTCTTTCCGATAACAGACGTAAATAAACTGGAATAATTGGTTTGATTCCTCTGAGCAAATAGGCGTCATCAGGCAGGCACACCCCAAATAAACTGGGGGGGAGGAGCGGCTTTTGAGAAGTGATTGAGCCTTATCAAAGCAACTGCAGTAATGTAGGAGAAATGTATGTGTGCAAGGGGTGGTAACACCAAGGCAAAGCTTCACTGCTGGTCTTCTGCCTGCATGTTGGTTTTCTGCAAAACCTACTAACGAGACTTTAAGCTGAAAAGGTTGTTTGTGGTTTTCTTTTTTTTTTTTTTTTTTTTTTTTTTTTTCCTTTTGCCATCATTCTCAATCTGTTTATTTCCTTTTGGATGTTCCCTGCCTAATTTGTTTCTTTTCTGTTTTTCAGACTTTACTTAAACATTACCTTTCCATTGATGTTGTCAAATGTTCTGTATTCTTTTTTATTTTCATTCTACAAACATCACTGATCTTTTTCTTTCCCCCCCCCTTTTGGAATTCATAAGAAGATCCTATTTATGCACAGAAGAAAGGTATTAAATAAGTTGGAAGGTTTAATTTTAATTAATTTTGCTAATGCTTAATTAGATTATATATAATATATTAGGATACCAGTGAGAGATTAGATTTGGCTTTTTTTACTCAATGTTGTTTTCTATCTCTTCAGTCCTACATCTTGCAATATTTTCAGAGTTTATAGTCTTTTTTTTTTATTGTTCTGTTTCTTAATCTGAAGATCTAATTGACATTTCATGTAAGTCCTACATATCTAGCTTGCAAGATCTGTATTTGGATGTTACAAATCTGAAATCCAATAGAAATTGTTAAATTACTGAATTAAGATTCAAAGCTTTTACTCTACCTCCTAAAGATTTTTTACACTCCGATTTTAAACTTGGCTATGTTCATGAGGGGTTTTTTTAAGTTCCTTTATTAAAATAGATTTTGTATAGATATTGAAAGAAGAGTAAAAACTTAAGAGGATATCAGGCAATGTTTGTAAAGGCTAAAATAAAGTCTTTTACCCATAGCCAGTTGTCAGGTTATGACCCATTTACTTTCGCATCAGTGTGTGATTAAGTGTAGCTGAAGTCATTAATAAGGATTTGGAGTAATAGTGAATTTCAGAATACTAAGTTGGAGTATTCACACTTGAAATGAGTCTGAGATTTATATATAAATAGTTAGGGAATCCAAATACTATATCAAGTTAGTGGTATTCAGTCAAAACTAACAGGGCAATAAAACATTGTGAATATCAAGTGCATTATTTAGCAAATAATACTTAAAAAAACAAATACGATAAATAAAATTGTTACTAACATTTAGGAAACAGAGAATATTTCAAGTCATTTTCACAGATCTGTTACAAATTAGGAAATTCAGTGGAGACCAAAATCTTTTAAGTATATTTTTTAGTAACCTTTTATGTCTATTGATGAGAAACAAAATAATCCCTTTGAGCCTGTTGCGTTTTATGATTAAGTGGATTTATTTTTCCATTCTTATTTTATATTTAAGTGTAGGGCGTTGTATTTCACTTCAGTCATAAATTGTATTTCCAGTTTTCAGTTCTTAATTCTTCTGGAAGTTAAACAGTGACTGGTAGAAGATAGAGTGTACTTATAAAATCAACTAGAACCATGTGGGTTTGTAATAAACAAGTAGGAATAGTGACACTTTCGTGGGGAGGGGAAGAAGACAAATTGTTTTAAGTACATTCAGGGTAAAAAAAGGATGAAAACCATGTCTTGTGTATCTTGAGAATACAGTTCAGTGAGATTGTAGTAACTGAGATGGGAATGTATCTCCTTTCTTTCATGAAGAACCCAGCTGAATCGTTACCGTTTAATTTCAATTTTTCATTAAGCTGTTACAAATATATTTAATTCAGTTACAGCAGCATTACAGCTGTTTCTCCCACTCTTTATTGTGTAGAATTAAACATCTATGATTTATGCCTAAGACATGATTTTTTTTATCTGTATATTTTTTTCTTTACATTTTTATCTTTGTGTATCGGAGATTTGAAAGCCATCATTCAGAGCATACTTTCTTTCAGCTTGAAATTCAAAATACAGGCTCATAATCTCAAGACAATCTAAGAGGACAATTAGAAATGCCTAGAAATAATGCATTTAATAGCTGCCTCAAAAGATGGATGCATGCAAAAGTAGCATGCCTGATCGTAAGGCATCTAGTTTACACTGCTTGGCAGATGTATGAAGATGTCCCAGTCCGTAAGCATACAGTTACTGGCATTCCAGCATGCAGACAGTGATAGCTGTGGGCACATACGGGGTGGCTCGCGTGGACCCGTTTGTACGCGGGCTGGCCAGGGACGCACAGCCCCACAAGCAGCTCTGCAGGATTCCCTGTGCGCGGCTATCGAGCGCCCGCTTTAGCAAACTCACCTCTCGCACTCTTTGGGGTTGAACTTGATCTTGACAGCAGTGTTAAAAGTTGCAGTGAAATTCATGCCAAGTTTTTATGTCGTTTTCTGTTATATTTGTTCCTATGGTTACTTAGCTCTCTTTTGAACAGCTCTAGGATTTGTGAGTTGAGTTTATTTTCAGTTTTGAAAGTGTTTTTGCAAAGGATGGCTATTTGTTTTGAAATTCAAACACGGAAAAAAAAAAAAATGTACATCCTTTTCACCTCTTCCGAAATGCCAGGGTATCAGCCAGGCCACTTACTCATCTAGTAGTAAATAACTTGAAGCAATGTTTGGTTTGTTTGTTTTTTTTTTTCCCCAGCTGCAGTCTCAAACTGTTATGAGTGTAATTGTAATTGAGAAACCTGCAGTAGGAAAGGTGGCAGTGCCTGATAGCAGAGCCATGGGGCTGCCATCAGTAGAGATGAATGTAGAAAACTGAAACTGAGAATTATTCCAGAGTCAGCTCCGAGAAGCACGCAGCAGATCTCCTGCGTGGCAGCGTTGGACCTCTCCAGCACTGCCCAGAGCAACTGGGACCATGTAGAGAAGGAGCAGCATGTGAAACGCTGGCGCTGCTGAAGCAGATGGGACTTTATGCCATCAAGTTCAGCAAAGCCTGCATTTCATCATGCACCTGTTTGGCCTAAGTCACTTTGTGCTCACAATACAGCGAAAGAAGGTCTGCAGGGCAAGGCCCTGTGGCTGTCTTCTGCAGCTTCTTGCGTCCATCACCCACGTTCAGCAGCACCTCTGCCCGGTGCTCTGCTGCTGCCTCGGCTCCCCAGGGCTGCCCCCTCTGCTGCCATAACCAACTCCCTCGTTTCCGTCCCTTTCTGCTATTTTAGCTTCCATGATGGACTCCACTTTATAAAATGGATCAGTTTACTAGGAATTGCGAATAGAAATTTTCATTTCTGCCCTTGAAGTCCGGAGCAGCAAAGAAGGAAGTGTTACCTTGATGTAGTGGTTTTTGGGTTGCGCTCCTGAACCTCCGAGGCGGCAGCTGCCTGGCTGCAGCCATATGAGCCAAGGTTGCCTGTCATTCAGAAGCAATCTTCATGATGTATGTGGTTATGATTGTGATCATTAAGTGAAACAGGTTTACTTAGTATAACATGGCATTTTCTTAAAATAAATTCCTTGTTCTGATAACTTAGTACTGTTGGCTTTTCCCATTCAGGTGGTTTTCTCTTCGATGCGCAGATAACATTCTAGGGTTTGATGATATCTAAATAACAAGTACACAAACAAACTTAGCTGAACTGTAGCCTCTGTTCCAGCATTTTTTTTAAGGCAGATTATTCTGTCAGATCACAAATTTCAAAGTAATTGTAATTTTGAGGAGACCGTAGCAGTAATGAGTGAGCAGTTGCATCTGTGAAACTCTTAACCACTGCCAGCCAACACAAGGCCTACCATTTCCTCCTAGTTTTCAGAACTAGGTTTTACAACCATTTCAATACTTTTAAACTAGGGATGGGGAAAACCCTAACTGGACCCTCTTGACCTGAAGCTTAACCTAATCACTTTTTTAAGAAAATTAAGTGAGACATGATCATTTTTCACTTAAAACTGTAAGATTATGAAACAGATTTTAACTCCATTGTTGTATAACTTTTCTTTTAAGTTTTTTTTGTTTGTTTGTTTGTTTAATGCTTTGGGCACTGTTCATGTTGAGTTTCTTTTTGGCATTTTGACTTTTTCAAGAAACTTGTTTTTTAAAAGAGTACGGTCTCTGAAAATGTTTTTGAAATGGAAAAACATGCAACTTTAATGTGTAGCAGGAAAAGGATCACATCTCTGAAGCTACTGATAACTAGATTGTTCAAAAGTGATCAGTCTTGAGCTGTAAATAAAAAAAAAAATAATATTTTCAGTTTTGACTACAAGTGTGGCTTAATTTGTCAAACCATGGCATTAATATGGTGTTGCTTGTATTTAGAGTTCAGAATAGTGTAATGTATTATTTACAAATCCCTATAACTGTGTTTAATATATTTTCCATAGGAGCAACAGCTGCTGCTCGAAAGGAGGTTATAAGGAACAAGATAAGAGCAATAGGAAAGATGGCTAGAGTTTTCTCAGTGTTAAGGTAAGAGTTTTTGCTTTTTTTTTTTTTTTTTAAATGTTAAAGGACCTCTTTGATTACTTAAAGCACTATACTGTTAATCAAACAGCTAATGTGATATTTTAGTATACCACCCAACTGAGTTTTACTAGAACCTTTTAAAGATTGGGTTTTTATATAATATTGCTGTTTATTATGGTTCTGAATGATCTTCCTCAGGGCTTTTGCTGAATGTATAACAGGCAGACAAACAAAAGACATAAGCAAAGAAAATGGCAATTACCCTTTTTTTTAAAAAAAATACTTTTGCTCATCAGGTTTACTAATTAACTCTTAGTCACTGCAAGCAAGAGTTAACTGCGGAGAAGAGAGTATGTTCCACATCATGCCTCATTACAAAGCAAGCCAACCATCCCACTTTGTCACCCACAGTTGTTGCTAGAGCCATGAGTAAAGATGATTAAAGATGAAAGCATTAGGGTCATTTAACTAAAAATCCAGGAAATCATTGTGCAGACAGCAGTAACTCATTACCTTGGGCTGTGCTCCCCCAAACACATGAAAATGAGTAACTAATTGCTACCCAGTGTTGAGAAGTCTCCATTTGGCATCTCTGAGCAGAAGAGAAAACACACTGTACTGTGCTGTGCTACAGTCTAAATATAGAAAATACAGTTCTCCCCTCCTTTCAGCAGGGTGATTTTTTTTTTTTTCCCCTCAGGAAATTGTATGTTGCTCTGCCATAGTCACTTTATTGCTATTATGGTTAATGCAAATCAAGGGATTTTTAAAAAATGTATTGGCATGATTGATATAAAAATAGGAAATAAAAATAGTCACTTGAAGAATACACTCTTAATTTCAGATGAAACTCTCAAACTTGCTGGATTTGAGACTCTTCTGCAGCATGCAGGCAGGTTGTCAGTGGGGCTTTGCATGGCCACAGCAGTTCTCCCATGGGCTGCAGATTACAGCAGCATCACTTTAAATAGCATGCTGAGATGGAGGACTTTGTACTTGGGGTTCCCAAAGTGCTACATGTGAATTACTAGTGATGCACAAGCTACTTCAAAGTGGTACCCATAAAAAAACAAACGGTTGGCATCCTGCCTTTTCCCTAAACAAGATGGGGGAGCAGTCAGATGTTTCCACCTGCTCCTCTGTACCAAGTCTGGCAGAGAGCCTGGAGCTGACATTGCCACCACCTTCATAAAACAGCACGATTATTTTTCTCTGATGATAGTTGAGCAAACAAAGTTTGGGAAACCTGGCTTTCTCCCATAACCTTGAACTGCAGCTTC
Source organism: Tetrax tetrax (assembly GCA_009806455.1). NCBI lineage: Eukaryota > Metazoa > Chordata > Aves > Otidiformes > Otididae > Tetrax > Tetrax tetrax. The sequence goes on from WHYT01012990.1 coordinate 18,600, forward strand.
TGGATCCACTGTGTTTTGCTGCAGAGCACCTTTTGAAATATAGGATTAATTCAACAGAAACCTGGAGTTAAATATACAGAAAGGCCTGAAATTGGATGCTCAGCTGATACGTTTGGGTTTTGATAACTTGTAGATGATTAACATCACCTGTATGTCAGAATTTTTTTCAAAGGGAAGTATGGGGCAGGAGCTTTTCAATGATTTGAGGGATGGAAGAAGGGTACAGCATAATTCTGGCATGTGCCCTGTTTAAAGTGAATAGGCATGAGCCGCATAGCTTAGGGTTTTAGGTCCACTTGAAACTTTGAGCCCTCTTGAATTATTTCATGAAAATCAACATTTTGAGGCACTGATGGAAATCAGTTTTGATTATTTCCTATAAAGCAGTCGAAGTAATCTCAGAGTTGTTAGTGAGACAATTTTTTACCCCTACCACATGTATCCAGACATCTCCAGAAGACCAGAACGGACTGTATCTGGTAGAGGAGAAGCCAGCCATTCACTCACTGAAGCTGCTTGAGCCTTTTACAGTTCTTGGTTACTGATGGCCTTTAAAACTGGCAGGAAGGACTGAAGATGAAGAGTATATTTGTTCTCATTTAGCTTTAACCAGCAAATGCATCACATCCTTACTGTGGTCAGAGGCATAGTCAGCAAATAAAGAGGTACCTCTAATGGGCAGTTTTGCTCACCAGTCTTCCAGGGGGATGAGTGACGTTTCATCCCAGCCACCGTTGCCCCCTTGGGAGTACGTTGTCTTCTCTTTTGCTGGGAAAGGTTGATTCTCCTCAGCTAGGTGCCAGGCTTCTAGACAGCAAAAATTACATAAGGTTAATCTTGCAAATACTGTTCCTATAGAAGAGCCTGGGTTATTTTTCCTGTTTTGCCAGCACGATTCACGTGTACATCTGATAATTGTGAGTAATCCTGCAAAGATTGCAGTGGCACCAAACCAGCCTATTTCAGAAACTTCTGAAGTACCTCTTTGAGTCATTGCTGTTGTATGGAATTTATTTCACTAATTCTTGAAAAGTGTTTCTGAATGATTGGCACCTATCTGACCACCTTCGAAGGAGTCAGTTGAATGTCTCTTCTCTGAGCTGGAATGGCCACTTTCCTCAAGGATGTAACCTGAATGTAAAACTGAGATAATTTCAGCCACTTTAATCTCGAAATTAGATATCAAAATAGTGTTGTATTGAGTTTCAGACGTTATAAATGAGCTTTGCTAAGAATAGCCATCATAGAAATATTGACTTAAGCTCAGTGGAAGACCTCACAATTCCTTGTCATGGCCTCTCTCTGACTTTGTTTCTCAAGTCTGATTTTTCTTGGGATATATTTAGACTGGAGGGAGGTAAATAAAATATTAAATCAGTTTAGTTTATTTTTTTTAAACAGAAGTAAAGGACATCAAATACAAAATAAGGAACACTGAAGGCTAAAAAAACCTCAACATTTGTGATACAGAGGTTACTTGGGAATACGCAGTTTAAAGAGAATAAAAATACAGTGAATAAACTTATCCTATGAAGGTGAAGCTAAAAGTATTGTTGTGATTTAATTTAAAAAAAAAAGATGAAATGGATTGAATTGAAAATGCAGATTATGCATTTGCTTGCAGAGGCAAATAATCAAGAGAAAATAAAAACTTTGGTGTGTAACTCAATGATGAAAATACTGTGTTAATTCTGGCAGTACTTGGCTGTTACATTAGTTATAATTGCTTAGGAGACTTGCAAGGAGAATGATCACCATTTGATTTTTTTGCTATTACACAAAGAAAAGTGTATCCAAGGAGAATAATTTTCAAATTAAAAATAGAACTTGAAGAGTATATGTAGTGGGTAGACAAGAGTTGCGTGAAAATACGTGAGTAATTCAGGGCACATAGGTCCAAGGAAAACTGTAAGTAGTAGAATTGCTGAGAGACAGTATTGATAGACAAAAGCACGTTATCCTCTGGTGAATGTGGAAGTAAATTCTGTCTTCGTGCTTGCTTTCTCCAGCTTAATGTCATTATACATTTCAAAGTAAAGCACTTCAAAATCGGTTTCTCTGAAAGAATTGGGGTCAGTTTTCTGCTGAGAAAGTGTGTCATCACAGCATTACAGTGCTCGTAGAAAGCTGTATTTAATGGCTTGTCTGAATAGAGCTGTTGTATTCCTCTTGCCATATATTAAAAACTGTATATTTGAAGACCAGCAAAACATATTTAGGTTTCCTAAAACATTTTTCTTGAATCAAGTATCATTTTTAGCATAGAAGAGTATTAAGAACAATGCTAGTAATGGTGGAAGTGCTTATTAATTTTAATGAGCTTTTAGCTGCTTTTTCTTAAGTGGCTGATGTTCATTAATAAATAATGCACCTGACTGCTAGTGTAGACAGAGCCAAAACAACAATTTAAATTGATTTTGGACCACAGTGTGCAAGGCATTTAAATGTATTGTTGACAATAACTGCTCCTTTGGTCCTCCACCTGTCAAGTTTGTGGTTTTATGTATAGTCAAACGTATATCATACCTTGTTTCATCTGTGCAGGTTGTAGTGTTAACTACAGTGGGAGTCTGTGTATGGTGTGGTGCAAGGGTGAACCACTTCCATAGCGGTGAGGGAAACTGCACTGGTGCTGGTGTTATCACCGGATTCAGTCTGTCCTGGTGAGGAGATCGGAGATAACCAAGCCATTGCAGGGCAGGTGTAGCCTAAGGTGCCTAAAATGTGTTCCATGTTTTAAAAAAAAAAAAAAAAAGACAATTATTTACTTCTGGGGTTTTGGTTTTTTTTTCCCTTCTGCAGAGAAGAGAGTGAAAGTGTGCTGACGCTGAAAGGTTTGACTCCAACAGGAATGCTGCCCAGTGGTGTGCTCTCTGGAGGAAAGCAAACACTGCAAAGCGGTAAGCATGTTTGCCTGTGTGTGTCTTTATGTGTAAAAAAAATAATTGTTTTTTAACTGCAGAACCTAAGAAAAATAACTGCAGCCCTCTCAGGAAAAAAATAAAGGGCAGAATAAAACAGGCGGTTTGTTGTACTGGAGCATTTGTGAGAAGTTCATGTAAGGCCACTTCTCAAGACTTATTACATACCACTGATTTTCAAAGAAAGGGGGGGAGGGGGGAGAAGTCCCTGAAAATCAGCTGTTCAGAGTGGTAGATCAGCATTGCGTGTGAAGTGTGCATTTCCACAGTTTACAGCATCGTTTTGGTTTTTTTTCAGAGCAGCCTTTTGATACATGGAGTACTGAAGGTTCAGCTTAGATAATGACACTCAAACTCTTATTTTATCAGATTTTTTCTTTCTCATAGAGAATCACCAATGGAAAATAGCTCCAGAATTAGATTTTCTCTCCTAGCAATTCTAGGTGACAGCATGAGAACAATTTTGCTCTGATTTAAGCTCGAGTGAAGGCAGGCTTTTACAAACACCGCTTTTGCCTTGTACACAAACACTGCAGATTGTCAGTTCAGTTTTATACCAAGTGCTTCTTGTTACGGGAAGTCTCTAAGTCTATGGTAGGGCTACCTTTGATGAAATATTCCTTTTGGAATAAGGAGTTGCAAAGTACTTAATTTACTACTGTAAGCCTTTCTTTTTATTTTGGTGTGTATTGCTGTAGAGTATATTGCAGGCACACTAGAATGTCTCTCACTTATTGAGGTTCTGTTGGCAGTAGATATAAGAAATAGAAATGCTTTATAACCTTAACACAGTCTCAGCCTCTTGTTTTCCTGTTTCTTTCCTGGAGCATTCTTTCTCTGTATTTTTTCCCTTTACTGTCTCTTTTACCTAGAAGATTCAGGTATACGGTGGTAAACCTTCTTTTCTCCTTTTTTCCCTTCCTTTTTTTCTTTTTAATGACTTGTGTGTTACGGACATAGTAACGTTCTGCTTTGAAAATGCTGCAATATGATTCCACAGGATGCCTTTTTTAATGGGGTTCTGGTCTTTACCGAGGCTTTTCTCCCTATAGTTGCTTTACATTTGTCAGAAAATTTGGTCCTAGGAAACTGCTGTTGTTGCCCTGGCAAAATATTAGAAATTGAAATAAATTTGAGAAAATTGCCTAAAGTTGTTGTTACAATGGCTAAAAGGAAAATCTCCTCATACTGCAGTATTCTAGCTTAGTAAAACATTACTATACACAAGCTTCTGCATTAGTTAACACGTAGTACCCCATTCACCAAATAATCTGAACTTGACGTAGTTTCTGTTAAGCACACATTCATTACCGTATGTATTAACAGAAAATATGAGTAGTATGTTCCGTTGTGGAAGTATACATTTTAGTCGTCATTTTTTTTCTAATGTGTCAGTGCTGGTTTGGATCTGGATATGCATTTTAATTTCTCATCCTAGTTACCATGTTTCATTTTCTTTTGAGTTTGCATTGGTTTCGTTCCTTGATTTTTGCCATCTCTCTTGCTCTGTAGCTTGAGAGGCATAGACTTGCCTTGGTGCATGCGGGTTAGCTCCTCTCATTTCCCCATGCACCAAGATAAAAGTGTACATATTTTAGTATTGATCTCAATCCATATTTAACATCCTAACTACCAAAAAAAAATTGTTTGATTTTTATGGAGGATGAAAAAAGCTTTTACACAGGGGGAGAATAAGACAGAAGAGAGGGATTCCTAAAATCTTGGCTTTTAGAGCTCTTCTCTAAACCAGAGAAGTTCTTGAAAATCAAAATTTCTTTTTAAATAGTTGAGCTATACCATTGCTGTATTGGATTGCATTTGCTGATTTGCATCAGCTTCTAAATCTCTGGCTGTAGGAACAAATTGATGCCAAAGCTGATGGGTACGATTCAAATGAAATTGTCTTTAAGAACAATGAATGGTTTCAACACAGTGGTAATCCAGAGTGTATTCATAACACTGCAGCAACCTCCTGATTACAAACTTTTCTCTCTCTGACCAGGCATTGCAATCCAACAGTTTTCAATATTGTATCTTTGTCTGTTGATTTAAATACAATATTAGAAGAATGCTGTTTTCAGAGATGGGGTTGACAAAAAGGGTGCTTACAGGTGGAGCAGACTGGGCGAGATTGCAAGCAAAGGCAAAGCTGTCTGAGCAAACTCTTTTCCATGCTGTGGGGAGGTTTCTTTTAGTCAGGAGAGAGGGGCGGGGGTGGGGGGGGAGAGCATTCTGGAAGTCATATGTGTGACTCCAGCCTTGTACTGGCAGCTCGTACTTTTAAAGCTGCCATCATAACTGGCACAAATTTTGTGTGATGGCTTTATGCCATTTTTCGTTCTCTTTTGATGGGGCAAATCAAACTGCTCTTATTCAAAGCTGGGAGAATTATACAATAACCTTTGCAGGTCAGATGTGCAATATGGAAGACATTTTTATCTTGTAGTTCCTCTGAGACAAAAGAAAACTACTCAAATGTGTCTTTAAAAACCTCTAGTTTGTGAAACTTCTGCTTCAAAACAAACTATAGCTTAATTCAATCTGCAAATTATTGGTTTTGTGTAAGCATTTCTGTGTGTGTCTGTTTTGCCAAAAATCCAGCACTTACAGTAACATTAGTGTCGTAGCTCCTTTGCTGTTCACTGACTTGTTCTTAGAGTTGAAATCCTCTGCTCATTTTTCTCATTCGTTTTGCTACCCCTTTCTTCTCTTCAGCTACTGTTGAGGCTATTGAGGCTGATGAAGGTAAATTGGCCAGTCCCCTTTCTGTTGGTGCCACAACAGACAAGGGCTCTGCTGGGTGTATTCATTTTGCTGTAGCTTGTACAGATTGTGTGGGTGTTGGCCTAACAATTGTGGCTCGGTATTAACCAAAATGTAATTGCTTTAAAGGGGAAAATGCTTCCTTTTTTTTTTTTTT
>WHYT01012990.1:24460-99181 GCA_009806455.1 Tetrax tetrax
AATGCCACAGGAGGAGATCGGGGTCTTGGCTATCATGGGACACGACTCGGCAGTAGCTCGTAAATGCTCTGTGACACAGCTCCAAAACTGTGTGCTGGAGGCTGGGTCTTTCCTCCACCTCAAACCATCCTCAGCAATCTCTGGTCAAGGAAAACACACAGCTTTTATAAATATTCTCTCTTTTTGTTGGTTTTGGGTTTTTTTTCCTTTCTCTTTTTTGCTTCAGTTTGTTTTCTTTCTTTTAGGTCACTAGTAAAAAAAAAATTATTGGTCTTTTGTTACAGTTCAGCGTGTTTCTGTTTCTCTTTAAAACAACACAAGACATTTGTCTGCAAGATGTCCGCTTCCTCTGGTAGTGGCAGTTTACACACTGGATATTTACATTAGAGCAACCATTAACACCAGCACCATTTTAGCTACAAATATAAAGTGACTGGCTGCCTCAGAAGATTTCTGAATGCTTGGTATTGAAAACTATGGTGCTTTATTGACAGACCTCTAATTTAACCCTTAAGCAATTTTTAACCCTATGGTTAAAACCTAAGTAATCACATATTGCAATGTAGATGCGCAATGTTCATTCAGTATTATAAAGTTTTGGAAGAAGAATTTTCAGAATTCCCCTTTAAAACAAAATTCTTCAGTTGTATTTTGTTCTTGCCCCTCTCAAATTTTCTGTGGGTGTGTTTTTTTAGTTAAAAAAAAAAAAAAAAATCTGATGATTGCTGTCTGTTGGAAGATGTGCCCTTTTGGCCAGTTGAATTTGTTTTTGATTTTTGTAAAGCAGTGAATACAATTACAGAACAAACAAGTAAGAGAAAATACAACTGCTTTCTAAATAGCAGTGAGTAAGCTGCTATTTATGTTGGAATTATCTATTCCTATCAGCAATCTCTAATCTGCAGTGTGCATTCTCGTTGACAGTTTGGCTGTTTTCTGTGATTTTCTGTGACTATGTGTTGTGTTCTAGTATACTCTCAATGTAAACTGCTAATACTCGTTGTCTGACCAGCAACTACAGCAGAGCACCTTCCTCAGTACTACAGACCATAACGCGTCTGCTTGAAATCCAATTGAACGTGCCCCCCATGCAAGTTAATTCTTGTTTTGCCATCTCTTTGCTAGCTAGACGCCGTAGCCGTAGTCGTAACGACTAGTCTACAGAGATGAAACTAATGATGGAGAAAATGTTTTGCCCTTTGCCAATTGCCCCTCTGCAGTTTGATTCAGGGCCCGATGATGCCAACTGGGCTGTGCTACTGGCAAGCTCCAGGATACAGCAAGTGTTTCATCTTCAACACAGCCATCCATTAAACTGTTGCTTTAAGGGATTGGCCTAGGTGCTTGTTAGACAGCTTCATTTTTGTGGTAGAAGATAAAGTTTAAAAAAAAAAAAAAAATTGAAAAAACTCACTGTAGGGCCTGTTCTGTTTTCACTGCTCCATCTCTGCTCACTTGACTAATCACCATTATGTTGTTGTTGTTTTTCTGAGTTGAAGTATAATACATGTTAAAACCCATGCACTTCACAAAGTTCCAATATAACATTTGTGAAACTGGCTAAGGAGCTAAATCCTGAGGCAACCAGGATCTATCCTTTTTCACAGGAATGGTTGGCAAAAGATATCAGCATGAAAACGCTTTTCTCGCTCCTCCCGAAGTGCAAGGAGTGGTAGATTGGTACCAGGGATGTTCTGGGGTTTTGGGTTTGTTCGCCTTTTTTATTTTTAACAGCAGTTACCAGCTTGTCCAGAATCAGGACTGCATATTGGAAGGCGAGCAGGAATACTTTGGGGTAAAGAGAAGATAAAGGGAGGGAAGCAATATTGTATTTGGTCTTTGAAGCTCCCCTACCGTTTTCTCCCCAGGGAGTCTGCAGTTTCCTGGTACTAACACACCATTTCTGCTCTATGGCATGTTAAGATAGAGGCATAGCAAAAGTGCCAGTTCTAGAAGTGCAGTGCATTGATTTGGTGCAGATAAGAGAAAAACACACAGAGGCTGTGACAAATTACCAACGGAGCTGTGACCTGCTGTTTGCCTACGGTGCTTTTTTCTCTTTTGCTTTAAAATGAAAGATCTTCAATTCTTCAATTAAAGAGAGGAAAAAAAATAAAAATCACACTCTTCAAATACATTCCCCAGCCTGTGACTGCCTTCTGAGGTCGATGTGTCCTCATCAACGTTGCTGCTGAAGGGCAGATCAAAAGTCCTCAGGTTCAGTTGGAACTTTGGTCCTTTGTCAGTGCATTTCCAAAGTCAAATTGTACGAACGTGCCAAATTACAGTATCTCTGGTCCGCGCTGCACAGCATTACTGCTGTTAGACTCAAGCTGCTTTCTAGAAGTCCAGGGACGTGTGGAGGAGGGTTACTGCCCTGAGCGATCAGCAAGCAGCTCGCTTGTATTGAGAACATAAGGCAACCTGTTGTAGGGTCGCCCCAGATCTCCCATAGCTTTCATGTATACCCCACAAACTGGCCTCACCATGTCATCGCCACCTGTAACTGGCCAGTGCTTCTTCCCCTGGTCTTCGAAAGTCACGTGGGAGCTTTGCCTGGTCAAGGATGTTACGGCAGGCACAATGTCTGTAAGGCTGTAAGTGATGACGACAGATGCTCACTCCTCGGCTCACAGCTGTGCCCTGAGCATGGGTTCCTAATTGCAAGCTGTAGTTTCATGCCAGCTTCTTAGCATTTTAAGCTGAACCTCAGGGGGCAAGAAAATATTGGAAGTTGATCTTGTTGAAAAAAATAGTTGTGTTGCGAGAGACGGTGGTGGTGAACCCCCAGCTCTTTCTGAGTACGGTAAGGAGTCGGTCATGTTGTCAGATCTTCATTGCCACCTTCACAAAGAAGGACTTTTGCACTCATTGCTAAAGTTGGGGGAAAAGCTGCCGAGAGTTTTACCTTCCTAATTTTACTTTTTAATAATCCTTTATTTAGCTATCAAAGGATTTTCACCCCAGCATAAGATCACTAGCTTCGAAGAGGCCAAAGGCTTAGATCGAATTAATGAGCGAATGCCACCGCGCAGAGACGTGCCATCCGATGCCAACCTTAACTCCATCAACAAGGCAATCTCCACAGAGACTAATGGCACGGACAGCAACGGCAGTAATAGCAGCAATATTCAGTGACCACTGTCTGGGAGGGGGGATTGAGCTGCAGGGCGCGATGGGGTTGCTGCACATCAGCAGTGGGATGTTCTTGCCTCTGATAATAGCTTACTTGCTCTGGGGGCCAGGTGATGGATTCAGTTTACAAAAATCATCTACGAAGAGATCGTCAACTTTACTTTGGTGGGAGGGGGGTAGTGGGGGAGTCTCACCTCCTTTGGATATGCCTTTAAAATGCTTGTAGAAAAATGAAAGCTCATGCTGGTATATATTGCAAAGTTAGGGGAATGAACATGTTTTCCTACTGCATTAGGAACGTCTAGCTATGTTACTGAAAGGCCTTTTATTATGTTACTGGACATGAAAACTTTGTTTAATTTCTTACTAACTATTGTACGTTTACAGTTGCAGCACTAAACATGGACAACATCAAAACATTTTTAACAAAATGTACAAACTAAATAAGGACTATTTATTGATAACGTTTTGCTACTCTTGTCAGACAATGGCTATGAAATAAATTAGGCAGTCTTTAAAAATATAGAGGAAAAAAAAGAAAAAAAATGTTGGAAATTTGTTTAAAATGCCAAAAAAAAGGAGAAAGAGAGAGAGAGTGAGAGAGCGAGCGACAGTTTAATTTTGTACAGATTATGCTTACCTCAGGTTTCTTTAGTGTGCTTCAATGCCCTTCTTTAAATATAACACTTATCTTACTAATTTGGCAGCAAGTATCCTTTTCTTTGTTTAAAAAAAAAAAAAACAACTGGAATAATGATAACATTTATCTTTTTTTGCTGTTTATATTTAGGGGGGTTTGGTTTGGGGGGTTTTCTGGGTTTTTTGGTAAATCAAGTCTTGGTTGTGGCTTGCTGAATTTAAATATTTATGAGTGGTGCATTTTTAAGTATAGTGAACAAGACACCATATTAAGTGCAGTGAAAAGCATCTATATTCTGTAAAAATCTGCCTATGCATGTTTTTTAAGAGAAAATGGCTGTATAGGCCTGTATGGGACTGTAATGCGCTTAGTGGTCTGACTTATACTGGAAATGTATGTATACTGGCGTACTTTATATTCTCTAAAAAAAAAATGCTTAATGCCTTTGAAATTTTGTAATCAAAAAAAAAAGCTTTGAAAAATCTAAGGGGGAGAGTATTCTTAAAGTTTTTAACATAAGCTTGTCAGTGCACACATAGATGGGTAGCATGTTTAGCAAACCTTGTGAAATTTAAATAAGTTTGTAGTTACATGTGAAATTCTAAATGCATGATAACTGTTAATGTCATAATGGTTTAGTCATTTTGTTCTGTTCTGTCATGTGCCACAAAATGTGTAATTTTTTCACTTTTTTCCCTTTGTATATCAGTTACGGGTTTCAACTGGTTCATTCTAAAAAAGAAAAAGAAGCAAAACAAAACAGTCCATTGATATTTTTTAACAATTGTATAAGTGCCCAAGTAATTCACTACAGCCTACAGCCTTGCCTTTGTAATTTGACTTCGAAATGTTGGCAATCAAAGCATGCACTTGTAACAATGAAAGAAGCATTTTATATTACTACTCAATAAAAATGTGCATGAACTTAAGCACTCTTCCCTTTCTTGCTGGCTCAGTCGCAGAAGCGTACGCAGGCACACGCGCGTGTGCTGCTTTCTCTCTTTTGCTTTAGACAGGAGAAGACTGGCGGTGTAAGAGAAGAATGACTCATTTCACCATTCAAGGTCAGTTCTTTACTATAAAAAAATTCATTTATTGCCCAACTGTTTTAGGCTACTGCAGACTTCCCCCAAGTTCTGGTTAGAAAGTTGAATTTTCACTAAAATGACTAGGGTGTATCCTACAAGTAGAGTGCAGAAGAAAACACGTGTCCTCTGTGTGCTTTCCCTGCCTCATCTGGCGTGTTTGGAAAGGTCAGTTAGTATCATTTACAAGGTTCCTTTAAGGAAAAAAAAGAATTCCGCAGTTTCAGATTTGAAGTGCTCTCTCTTTTAGTCAGAGGTGAACTGTGTCGAAGCTCTGCCTTGTTCTCATTTTCTCCCTAACTGCACTTAGCACCCTTCCACAGTCCTTCACCCTGCGAAGAACTGATGAACGATGCCAAAGGGTGCAACGGGGTGCGTATTGCTCTAGTCCTCCTGTCAGGTAGCGTTTTTAAATGTTGGCTTGGTGCCTCTGCTTTCTTACGTCTTTTTTTTCCCCACTTTAGCTCTTGTTAATTTTGTCAAAATATGACAGGTGGCAAAAATAAAGAGAATTCATAATATAGGAGACTAGGAAGCTGGATCAATTTTAGATTTTAATTTTTATTTCAAATTGTATAAAAAAATACAGCACAGGGGAGAGACATGCAGAGCCTCACTCTTCGTCTGATCAGTGAAGCTGTTCATCAGGTTAATGAGCATGGTCTTTGTAAAAAATAATGGTGAAAGTTTGAGCGACCACTTCACTTGCCAGTTCAGTCCTGCGTACGTGCTGGCTGAACACCTGTGGGTCACCTCACGTCGGTTTTTCTGTAGAGACATCAGAGCTAGCGCCCAGAGGCCCTGCAACGTCTGCTGTCTGGTTTCATTTAAGTTGGACCCTGGCAGTTGCCCAGACCAATTTAACAGCAAAAAAAAAAGGGGGTTTTCCTCTCATCGGTGACAGTGTGGGTAGACTTAACCCAAAAGATCCATGCTACAAATCAGTGGTGGGTTTGCAGATGCCTGCCATAATTGCCAAAGAGCTTATGGGCAAGCGAGGTAGGCCAGGCTGAGTCATGCATTAGGAAATGTAGTGTCTGGTCAGTAAGGAGATTTTTTGAACCCGTTATATCTTCAAAGAATGAAAAATACCCTGAGCATACAAAATGACAATGTCCTGTGTGTCCAGGTAAGGTGGCCTGCCTCTTCTCTGGGGCAAGCCCTGCTGTCCTACCATAAGGCAGGTTCTGGACTGGCTCTGAGTGATAGTCTAGACTATACTCAAATGTATAAGGACCAAAAAAATTATCCAAAGGTTATTTCTTTCCAGGACATCCCACCTTTTCCAGCTGTCCTTCCTTTTTCCTACTGCCTGGTGCCACTGAAGGCTGAGTTTTTGATTTCGTGGCCTCACTCGGTGACGTGCCATGCCCCCGGAGTATGTCTCCCAGTACAGGTTTCTTCCTTCTTACCAAATATGCTACTTTAATGACAAAAATATCATTGGTGCCTACATCAGGATTTACTGTATTTTTTCACCACTTTATTCCCACTGTGTGAGATAGTATGTTGGAGATATATTTTCTGCACCATCATACTTTTCCTTTTCAACAGCTATTAAACATGAAGTGTATTAGCTCTTAGCATACATTTTCTGAAGAAAATAACATTAAAATTTTGTCCAAGGTTTCCCCCAGAATTTGCAGTAGGTTTAACCCTGCTTAAGCTTGTGCCAGAATTGCCAACTGTCAGGCACAGATAAAAATTCTTTCAGCATTTTCCTTGACACCCTTTTTTATTGCCAGAGGAGGATCGTCTGGAGCCTCTCTGGAGGAGTCTGGGTGTAATTTGACTTTCTCCTGAGAACTTGGCCAGTGAAATTGAGGTCAGAAAGCAGGGCTAAAAACACTGAAAGATGCTGCTTGTTAGCACAGACCTGGTCTCTGTCCTCTCTAGCTTTAGTTTTTAGTGCAACAGAGTGTAAAAAATGAAAATTTAGGGACACTTTCTAGGTTAAAACTGAATTTACAATTTTAGTCCTTAGAAATCAGTTTCCCTTCTTTTTTCAAGGTACTGTTGCTCACATTACTCAGATCCATGAATCTTCCCACTTCTTTCACAGAGAGAGGGATGTGAGAATTGGCTATTTCAAATGTTAAAAAACCACAAGCACCAAAGCAACCACTTGGAAAACAGTTTGCAGATCGCTTTCTTAGTTGCTTTTGGGAGGATGTTTGATTCTGCTAAAAATGGCCATTTTTTTTGGCATGCAAAAGGATTAACTTTCTGGTTCTTCAATGATTTAGCAAAAAATATCTCCAAGTTCACATGTACATGTTCATATGTATGTGAAAACACAGAGGACTTGCAGCCACCTCCATGGGGGTTACAAAAAAGAAGTTGATGGAACTAGAGGTTTTTGTCTTACTGAGATGACTTTGTGGTATCAAGCCTGGTTGCATTATAAAATGTATGTTTTATGAGGCTTTGATTTTATTTTTTTTTAATTTTTTAAATAACTTGAGGGCAGTTCCAGTTTTATATGCGACACCATGTTTCATCACGCTGACAGATAGCTGTGTGCTCTGGGCAGTGTTGTGCCGCGGCACACAATTGCAGAGGGAAGGGCTGCCTTGGCTCTGTCATCCCTGTCAAAACCTTGCTTCAGGTAAAGTCACTTGGCAAAAAACGTGCTAAAGGATGGATTTTGCCACCAGGGGGAATTCTGCAGGCATGGTGGCAGACATGACAGCATCCACTCCTTTGTGGAGTCCACTAGTGGCCATCACTAGTTGCTCTGGGGTTCACCAAGGCTGCCTCTGCCTTTCAGGCAGAGCCTTGCGCGGACATTTGCTGGAGGTTTGGGTCTGTGTGACCTGTTAGGAGATGGTTACAGCAGCAAGGCTCAAGCAAGTGGTGATTGTTTCATGCTTTAGCTATTACATCCCTGAGGCAGCTGATGTAGACAACCATGGTGTAATCGAGCAACCCCATTTCTTGCAACATCTGGGTGTTTAATAATCTCTTTAGCTTTAAATGAGCAGTTGAACACTGTGACTTGGACTAATTTCAGAGCATTTTAGGCCAGAGGAGCCTGTTAGGTTACAGAATCGAGACTCACTGGGGTCGACAGGTACCGCTGAGATTGGCTCCTCCAACCCAACCGCTTGCACAGGGTCAGCTGGAGCAGATTGGTCAGGGCCGTGTCCAGTCAGATTTTGAGTATCTGCAAGGATGGAGACTCCACAGCCTCTCTGGGCAATGTGTGCCAGTGTTTGACAGCTGTAACAGTAAAAAAAGATTTTTTTTCTTACATTTAAAATTTTCCTGTATTTCAGTTTGTGACCACTGCCTCTTGTCCTGTCACCAGACCTCACTGAGAAGAGCCTGGCATCATCTTTTTTACTCTCCCCACCAAGTATTTATATCTTTTATACCTTTTCTCCAGGCTGAGCAGTGCCAGCTCTCTCCGTCTCTCCTCATAGGTCAGACCTTTCAGTCCCTTAATCATCTTCATGGTCCTTTGCTGAACTCACTCCAGTAGGGGGGTCCTGACCTGGACCTGGTACTCCAGGTTTGTCTCACCAGTGCTGAGTAGAGGCGGAAGTGGGGAAGAAAAATTACCTGCCCTGGTTTCCTCTATATACCATTAAATTTTTACAACATATATTGATGTCAGTAATTTAAGACAAGTGATGGCATTTCTGGCCTTGTAAGTTGAAGAGATGGGAGCCATACCTCGGAAAATGGAAGAAGCAGAGGTACGTGCAGTCGCAGAGCTGAGATGTATTAAGATACAAATTCAAGAAGGTAAGAGAAAATGAATGCCTCAGCAGTCTGAGAGGACAGTGGAACACTGGAATAATATTTATTGCCAAATTTGGTAATAAATTTGATCAGCAAATTATCCAGGTAGGTATCAATTGCAAGAGGGAGGACCCTCTACATTGTCTGTCCTGTACTGTGTCCCACCTGTGGCTGATCCCTGGTGCTTCAGAAGAAGGCAAAGAAGTCATCAAAAATAATCCGCTAATCTTGTCCTGAGGGAAGTAGTCCCTTCCTGGATCCCTGAAGCATGTGATTTGTATACAATCATTATTGCGGTGCAGATCTGTGCAGGTTACCAGGACATCACATAAATGAGAGATCTTGTGCCTCCCTGGGGAGGGAGAAGTAACCTTCCGAGGAGGTTGCCTGAGGAGAAGGTAATTTGTTTATCTGTCACTTGGTGGTTTATTGGTTTCAGTACATATTTAATAAGCTTTGCGCTTGGACTGCATTTTTTTCTGAAACAAGAAGAAAGCACTCTGAAGGGAATATGAAGCTGACGCTGCGGCTGAGCTTAAACAGGGTTGCAGAGCTGATGTTTGGGCAACAGGCTGAGGAAGTCCTGCAGCCGTGGACCAGGGCACCAGAGAAAGGAAAGGAATGAGGAGTGGGGCTGGCAGGAGAGTTTGGGGTATTTATTTCATCCCTTTCTCAAGGTAGAGAAGAGAAGAGGCAATGGTGGCAGTGCTGGAGAAGACCTGAGCACTTACTCTGCAAGACTGAGATGACGAGGTACAGAAGCTGTAGGATGTGCCTTGGCTTTGTGTAGGCAATGACAGAAAGTATTGAGGCTGATAAAATTCACCTTGGACTAGATGTGCACTTCAAGGTGATGGTAGAGTTAAGACTGTGACCTACTGTGACCTGAAGGCACTCATGCAGAAAAGGAGAGTAGGGAACGGCGTTGGAAACAAAGTTTTGGAGGGCAGACCTGTGATAAGGAGTGGGCTGAGGCTTGCAGCCCTGGCAGAGGAGGAAACACAGATTGCAGGACTGAGTGCTGTACTGCATACGCTGAGGAGCTGAAGCAGCTCAGCTTAAATGCAAGGCTGCCTGTAAGTAGGGGTTTTAGACCTGGTACAGGGGAGTTGCCGTGAAGTCAGCTGGGGTCACTAGACAAAGCCTGGGCTCTCTACAGGGTAAAAGGGCAGGAATTACGAGGACTTTAAATCTCAACTAAACTTGTAAGGCAGGGCTTGCAAACTAACCAGGTGATGAGACCTCAAAACAAACAGAGAAAAAAATTAAAAGCTAACAAGAAATGGAAATAAGTTGAAGCTGGCCAGTAAAGTCTAGGAATATAGTGAATATCAACATGAGTCCAGCTAAGCTGTCTTTGCTGATCGTGGTCGAAAAGCAGCAGAAAACTTTTCCAGACACTTGAATAAGAAGAGCAAGGTATAAATAAGTGGGAAATGATGCAATAAGGATAAGGGAGAGATTTAAAGTAGACGTATTGGCTAAAGGACTGTGGAAGGAAAGCCAAGAATGAGATTTAGGGTATGGAAACATGAACTACAGGAACAGAGACAGAATTACATTCAGAATTTAATGCACTTATTCCAGGAAAATGCAATAGTTTCTTTCCTACAGCTGCAATAGAAAATACCACATTTGCTTAGTGGTCAAATAGCAGTGCTCTTTAACAGCTTTCTGAATGGGTGGCGTATTTTGAAAATATACTTGGAGAATATATAAGTACAGCAGTATATATAAATGAGGAACAACTGCAGAGCCATTGGTCTGAGCATAATCATATGCAAAGATTTAAAGTAAATCTTGAAGGAACCACTGACCAAAATGTGTGTGAGAGGAGCTGTTCGCTACAGTGCTGTGTGGCAAAGGGAAATAAGTTATGGATGTCAGGAATCTATATAGAATCATAGAATGGCTAGAGTTGGAATGGAAGTCCAGGTGGAAAGGAGCCAGCTGAAGGGAAAATCACAACTGTTGGTGTTGGGAGAAGAAGTTCTGAGTGGTGAAAAGGTTCCTCAGAGGCAGCAGATAGAAATGTAGCTAACCAAGAAATGCTTGTGGCATTGTAAGTTGTTCTACCCTTCCTTTTGCATGCCTTTCTCTGTGCCCCCTCACCAGCTTTCAGTGGGTGAGTGGGATTACTGGGGGAATCGAGATTACAGGGTGGGGATCGCTGCTGGAGCGAGCGAGCTCCCACACATTTCTCTTCTTGTTCCTTTCCTTTCTTGTCCCTTTTCCTTCTCTCTCTCTCTCTCTCTCTTTCTTTTGCTTTATCACAGCCACTGTTTTGCCACTGGCACCCACCTGCGCGTGTGAGGAAGGCACGGACCAGCACAGTGCCCACTGCAGCCTGGCTGTGCCAGGATCACACCTTGGTGTGACCTTGGGGGTGTCCTCACCTTGGCTTCCCACACAGTTGCCATTACCTCCACCACACCTGGATGTAGATGCCAATGTGTCCAGGCAGCTGCTGCTCACAAAAACCAGAATAAAACTTGATAGATTCCACAGAGACTGGCCCTGAGTGCAGGGGCATCACCAGCAGGTCACCAGCTTGAGCGTTTTGTTCGTATTAACAAAGTGAGGAGCGTTCCTTGGGAATAGGTGGTGTTGGGAAAACACTGATATTTGCGAGGAGAGGGTGACTCGGCAGGAGAATAAGACAATTATTAATTATTTTTTTTTTTTAGGAGATGAGGAAATAACATCAGTAACAAAAGCCTTTACACAGTGAGAAGTACCGATGCTGCCCCAGGAGTAAATTGGCATCAACAAGTGATGATCCCTGATCCTTCATGAGGAGCTGGTGGGGAGAAGCAGGAGAGGGATGGGCTCTGGATGAAGGGGGGAGAAGGGGGGGGCTTCTCCTGGTCTTTTCTGCCTCCGTGTGGCTGTTTTAGTTACAGTGGAAAAAAAAATGGTCAGTTTTGCCTTCACTATCTCCCAGCAAAGAGTTTCTCTTGGCCCTTTCACCTCCACAGCTTTTTCTTATAAGGAGTGATTCATACATGCGCTTTCGTATGGAAATAGATTTGCAAGACTTGCCAAACAAGGCACCTCTTAAAAGCACAGCTGGGTGCTGACACGGCAGTGTTTCCCTCAGTCCAGAAAGTTAAATCCAGAAATAACCTCCCGTCTCCAACAGCTCGATGAGTCACGCGGGCTTCGGGGAGGGCGCAGGGATTCCCATCCCCAGAAAGCCCCGCTGCTGCCGGGGGATCTCAGGGAGGGCTCAGCTGCTGGGGAAGCAGCGCTGAGCTGTCGGAGCCTGTGTGAGGGGATGCCGTCCGGCCCCTGAGGCAGAGCAAATGGCTTCTGTGGGGGCCGAGAGTTGGAGGAGATGGGCAAGGAGGGACCTGAGGCCAGGGTCTGAGGCAATGCTGGCAGGGCTGCCCACCCCGAGTGCTGAACGCTCTCTTTCTCCCCCAAAGCGGGAGGAAAATCCGTGGCTGAGCCCACGGAACGGGCTTTCTGTGCCACAGATGAGGATCAATTGCTGTGCCCGGGTTGGGCTGGGGCATGAGTCTGCAGAACTCCCCACCAGAAACACTGGGCGAGAGCTGCCTGGCCCTCCCAGAGGGGTGTAAGAGCAGGCAGGCCTGGCTCAAGGCCTTGTCCAAAACTCGAGGGCATTCCTCCCTGTGAAAGAGCAGCTCTGTGGCGGCCTTCTGTAACGGGTGAAAATACATGCTGTGAGATCTAAACTGAATTATTCTAACTGTTAAGATAGAGGTAGCCATTAAGATAAAGATACCCATGCAGTAGTTAAAGAGCACGCGTTTACTCTGCACCATGCGGGATTCCTCCTGAGCTGGGCCTTGGTGTCTTTGCTCCTGTGCTAGTCCTGGAGTATGAAGATTGAGGTAAGAATATCTATGGAAATAGTTTATCTTTTTCCTCTTCCTATGCGTTGTGCTTTTATTGTTGTTTTTAAACACAGTTAACCTGACTTAACCTTTGTATCTAGTGTGTCGAAATTACTCCCAGCTCCTCACAGCTTAATCAGGAGTGTGAATGTAGCATCAGCACAGGCTCTGCCTGCAAGGAGATATATATACATATATATATATATATATATATGTCAACTAACACGAGTGTTTTGGGGAAAGCTTTTTTCAGCATTTTGGATCAGACCTGCCTCATTACCCCACAGGCATCAGGAGACAAGATATAAAAGTGGGATGCTGCCATATCTGCTTTTTTCCCCTCGTCTGTGTCCGCATGTCTAATCTGACTCTTCCTCTGGATTTCTTCACTGCCCTTTGCTAGAAAGACAAAGGGAATTTCTGTCTGCTCCCTGGGAAAGCTGAAGCATGGAGGGGATGCAGCGATGGCTTAAAACCAGCAGCGAAAACCTCTCAGCCTGAGTGTGTGAGCAGCAGCACCGACAGCGCCCACAGCCCGTCCCTGCTGCCGGCACTGGTGGCTGCAAACCCCACGGCACCAGGTCTACGGGGACTGGGGCTGGGAGAGGTAGCTGTGCTAAGCCAAAATTTCTCGGAAACCAGAGCACAGCCCAGCAAGCAGCACTTTAAAGCTGGAAAGTGTGTGTCTGGGTAATATTATTGTTATTTTTCTTGCTGTTGCTGGCCTGGCAGCCTTGCCTGTTCATACCCCACTTTCTTCAGCTGAAGCAATAAGCTATAGGTGACTCGGTAGAGGTGGGGATGTGCTACAGAGGAGACAAAGCCAGCAGCCGGGCCAGGGGCTCGCCTGCTCGGCGCACACTGCACCAGAAAATCTGGACCCGCAGGACCCCAGCAGGGCTGCCCCATCAGTCACTGGGTGACGAGAGCACCTTTAGTAATGTGAAAATATCCTACGCCGTTCGTGCTTTGCCAAAGCATTATTAGGAGAAGAGAGCGATACAGCCCAGAGCAGCAAAGACAAAAGGATATCTGGGCCATTTAGAGCTGGTAGGGAGTTTTAGGTAATACTATTACTGTGTAATGCTTTTTTAGTGAAGCTTGTGGAGGAAAACCTTTGTATCTAATGGAATAACTGTCATTATTTCCTGGCTCAGAGATATTTCCAGTCTCCTGCGGTATCACATGTACTGGAGAAATCTCAGCTATTGCCTGTTGGTGAGGGCAGTGAGAGGCCAAGGCTGGGAGGTGGGGAGGGGTAAGGAAAGAAGAATGGGAGAAAGTACAAATTTAATAGCAGAAAACACATTTTTTCCAGAAATCTTTTTTTTTTCCTAGTTATCATCAAGATTAACTAAAGATAAATATCCCTGAAATATGGATCATTTGAAAGAGATCAGCTGGGAGCGAAGCTTTACCAAAATTGTCAGAAAAATAAACACATTGTTTATGTGCACCACAGCTGAGGTGCAATGAAAAATACATTTTGCGTAGCACTGAAAATTAAGTTATGCCTGTGTGAGCATTTGTATGTTGTTAGAATAAAACCCTGGCGTTTTGTAATTGGCTGGGGGGCAGAACCTTTTGGGACAGCTGTTGTGGGGTGGGCCTGCCTGGTTACGGGCGGGCTGCTGCTCTGTCAGTGGATCACAGTGGCTACACCTGTAAGGGCTGCTGGGGACCATGGGACGCGATGGCTTGAAAATTACAGATTAAAAGCTTGGTGGGAAGCTGTGTGTTGCTGTTGGACGTGACCCTTTCCTAGAGCCAGCAGCATGCCTCACCACTTCCCTAGGGAGCTCTTCTGCCTTCCCTCCTTTCCTGGCAGGAAGCCAGTCCTCCTCAACACAAAGAAAACAAGGGGGAAAAACCCCAGCATGCAATATGCATGATCTGCCTTTCCATCCTTTAAAACTACTTGATGTTACGCAGCATGGCACCGGCAGCCAGGAGCGATGGATGACTCAGAGAATAATTTATTTAACAGCTGTAAGTTGTGTTTTAAATTCAGCCCTGCTCTTTTCCACCCCATCCAAAGTCTTCTGCTGGTGCCCTAGCCTCCCAGGCCATCAGTGAGGACGTTGTCCTCTTCGAAAGCAGCAGCCATCCCTAGTGATGAGCAGGGTGGTTTGAGGCTGTGTGGCTGCTGCCACCTCCCACAGCCCTTTCTCTCCTGGAAAGCTGAGGTTTTGGAGAGCTCAGCTCCAAACGATGGAGGCTGGCCGGGTACATCCTTCAAGGGGGTCTCTACGGGCACCTTCCCTGAGCTAAACTGCAGCTCCTGGGAAGAAAAAGAGAATGGGATCTCCTTTCTTCTCCTTCATTTCCATGCCAGGCAATTCATTCAAACATCCAGCAAAAATATTCAGAAAGGCCAAACTATTTATCTTCTCAGCCCCTAGCCCTGCTGCGTGGCAGGTAGGGATGCAGCCCTCAGTGAGGAGCTTGCGGTGTCGTTGCCTTCCTCCGTGCGCAGGTTTGGAGCACACGCGCCTGTGCATCACTATGTGTAAATGAAACCTGTTGCCATGGTGACAGTGAGGCTGCCTAAATATGGCCTACGTGATGCCCAAAATCGTATGGGCCTTAACTGCTGAGGTGCGTGCAAGGTACCCACGGACACTAGTGACCTGCTGCTGGGGCTCACCAGAAGAGAAAGTGTTTGCATTGGTGGGTGAACCCTCTGAACCGGTGGCAGTTAATTATGGGTTGCTGATTTTTGTCTTCTGCAGCACACTGGATGCTCCCCAGGACGTGCGGGCTGGCTCTGGGACCCTGCACGCTGCAGCTGGTAAGGAGCTGGACTGCATTCATCTTTAAAAGTGCAGGGAGGGATTTACAGCATCTTCACGACTTGATGTGGCTGGGTTCTTTCCTTGCTTAAAGCAATGTAGCTGTTCCAACGCTTATCTGTGTGGGGCTGAACAGAGGTAGGGTGAGATTACACCTGATAAAATTATTGGTCTTGTAATTACACACAAAAGCCCCAGCTGCCCTCCAGCGTTTAGCGTACAAATCTAATAAGAGACAGGCACAGCAGCATTACAGATTAGCGAAACCTGTGTTCGCCAGACCTTTGTCTGCACCTTTCAGTACGAGCTGCGGCGTGAAATGCAGCGATGTGCGTGAAGCCGTAGCGCTTGCCGTGCACGCTTCCATGAGTCTGTGTGCGATAGCATCCCGCTGAGGAGAGGCAGGAGGCTCACCAGCCGGGCACACTGAGATGCTTGTCCCTCCCAAGCAAGAGGGCAGCGTTTGCTCGCAGGAGGTGAGAGCTTTTCTGCACCAGGTGCCCATCCATGAGGCCTCCACGCTGAGCTGGGAGGTGTTGAAGCAGCAAAATGTGAGGCTGCAGTGTCCCCATCTCCCTGCAGCAGCCTGGGCTTTCCTGGCTCTGGTCCCAGCCGTGCCATGTGGGAAGAACCGCATGAGGACCACGCACCCACTCTTCCCTATCAGTCTGCTCCAGCACTCCCAAAGAGAGGTTGATTTCAACGAGAATTAGGAGAATAACCGGAACCTTTTGTTCCTAATGCTGTAAATCATAAAGATAGAGAAACATTATTCTGGACTGGTTGGTGAGCCTCCTTTCCTCAGCGCAGGCAGCTTCTGGGTTTCCCTCTCAACTGATTTCAGCGCGAGGCTCCCTGCACCATGGGGCAGGATGACAGGGTCCAGTCCCCACCAACAAAAAGCTCCCCTCAGATTTTGGAGCCAGCGAGGCAGTTCAGCAGGAGCAACGTGCATGCCTTTGCAAGCCACGCACATAGGATGAGATGGAGCTGGAGCGCAGAGGGAGAGGGTGTGAGATGAGGGTCCCCTCAGCCTCACAGCAGCAGGAGGGGGGAATACAGCAGAGGTCACAGCTCCTGCTCGACCTGCCTCCCAGGGCTTCTCAGCCTCTTGGGGCAGCTGAGCCTTCCTAATATCAAATTTCCTGAAAAGAGACAAATAGCTCATATATGAGGTGCAAGGCATGGGTGGGGAAAAAAAAGACAAGGAGTGAGAAATACAATGCCTCAGAACTTCTAGAAGTCATTGATGGTGATACATAAGAAACCAAGAAGCCAAGGCAGAGAGGGAGGAAGAAAGCCTGTGGGACGGCCCTGCAATGGGCTCACTGGAAAGGTGGGCAGAGGAAAGCAGGGCTAAGCACACCAATTTTGCAGATGAGAAACTGCATATGTACAGAGAGAGACCAGCAACAGGAACTGTTCTGATGGTGTAAGGCCCCTGGGGATATCCTCCCTCAGCAGGTGCCCCTGTGTGGGACTGCCAGCTTCTGCGCTGGGTCCGGGCTCTGGGTTGGCCCACAGCACACAGCCAAGCGTGGGGCATGCAGGGCCATGGCCAAGCTGTAGGCAGTGGCATCCAAGGGTGGGAGGGAGGCAGGCTGGAGGATGGGAACCACACATCACCCTGGTTTCCATTTCACAATGGAGGCGAGGAGGTGTCTTTTGGAGCTCGGAGGCGGTTCTGCTTTTTAAATACTGAGTGAAACATGAAAAATAAAATTGTTCCTGGTCCTACACCCTCGGAACGATCTATGTTGGTATGTAATCCCGCTTGTGTTTCCCTGCCCACCACGCTCTGGTTTTCTCTGCGCTTTTGTAAGCAGTGGGAAAGCAGCACGCTGCTAATTACAACCAAGGACTGTTTGGACACAGAACTGGGGAGGGAGCTGAAGAAATGAAAAGTCCCATCATCACCGTAAATCTGGGTCCCACTCTTTGCAAGGCCCACCAGTGTGTTTCCAGGGAGACTGCAAGTTATTGGTAGTGATTTGTCGAAGCCTGCCTGGCTCGGCGTTTGGCTGGCGGCAACGCTTGCTCTCCGCCATTTGCACCGCTCAGACAAGCCAAAATCTGCCAGTGCTGGGGGCTCTTGCTGCTGTGCTTTTGGGCGGACGTCTGCATGTCCACCAGGGTGCCGTGGGTGCAAAAGGATGTTTTCGGGGCTGGCATTGGCTGCGGGGCAGGATGGGCGGCTGCTGCCGCGATGCCCAGGGAAGCACCGTGTGGTGTGTGCACTGGCAGAGACATTTGCTTTTCTTAAAAGCTCGTTTTTAAACTTCCAGACCCTCTTTGCATTCACGTGCTGATGGACTGCAGTCGTATCCTTCATTAAAAACAAATACAAAGGCACCTGGGTTTGCTCTGGGTGGAGGACAGAGACCATGATAATGGGAGCGCAAGGAGTGGGGAGGCAGTGGCAGAGCGGATGTCCGGGATGCTCCTTTTCCCTCCGTGCGTGCCGAGGCCGGCAGCGGATGCAGGCAGGGGCTGGTGCTGCCTGTGTGGTTCCTGCTGTCAGTCAATTAATTAATCAAGCTGGCTCTGGCCTCTTGTCCAATCCACCGTTTCCGTCAGTTTAGGCTCCCTGCAGCAAGTCGCCCGTGACTGTTTTTATTCACTTTTCTTTCTGACTGAAGGTTCCTCAGCAGGCTGCCTCAGCCCATCAAAAAATCATGCAAATGCAAACTGTGCACAAGACGGGGCCCTGAGTGTTTCCCCTGTGCAGTGCTCTGGCTTGCAAATTTGGCCAGCTGAGCCATCTGCATCATCTCCTTCAGC
The DNA here is from genome assembly GCA_009806455.1 of Tetrax tetrax. Taxonomy (NCBI): domain Eukaryota; kingdom Metazoa; phylum Chordata; class Aves; order Otidiformes; family Otididae; genus Tetrax; species Tetrax tetrax. Next base: position 42,504 of record WHYT01012990.1, read on the forward strand.
CCATCACCCTGGCATAGTTCAAAGCAGTTGAGCGGTGTTTTTTTTTACTTTGTTTCAAGTTTTGTGGGAGTTTCGGGGGAGCATTTTGGTTGCTTTCGTTTTTAGACAGCATGAAGGGCAGGAAATTATTTCAAATGAAAGCAAAACTTTGCGGCGTGGCTCTTCGGGCAGAGGCGGGTGGCCTGGCAAACCCTGAAGTGGCAGGGCAGCCTCTTGAGGGACGAATTAGGAAAAGGCTCCTGGGGGCAGGGAAGGCACGCATCCTTAGCGTGCTCCTCCTGCAAGCCCCCGTCTTTCCTTAAGAGCCTCCACTGCATTGACCAGCCGTGTGTCTGCCCATCTCATGGGGGCTCTGTCCCCAACCCCTCTGCAGCCCTGGTCCCCCTGCACCCTCCCTGGCTGGGACACCCCGGAGGGAGCTGATTTCATTTAGCTATCGAGCAGCTAGAACTCACACTAGTAAAGTCTGTGAATTATTAATAAGAAAGCAACGCTTTCTTAGGATGCCTGCAACCACGCTGCTGCAGCCTTTCCCAGACAGAGTTAATGGCAGCAAAAATTTATGTAGGGTTTTTTGGCTCCCTGGCTCCCATCATGCTGTGTTTGCTTCTCCTGGTTCCTCCCTTTGGCTGGCAATGGCCTAACATAGTAACCAGAGAAATGCCTAAGGATTAATTAATTAATCCAGCCTCTGCTGAGATGGAGTCCTGGTGATGACTCGCAGCACTTGTGCACAAGATCGCGTCAGCACAAGTGGCCGGTGGATGAGGGGAGAACATGCACTTCTGAGGTGCTTTCTGTGGGACGACGTCTGCTCCCTGCCCTTCTGTTGGGGAGCATAGCAAGCCCTTCACGAGGTTTCTGGGGCTAATGGAGCTTTTTCAGCCCACCTCATCCCCACCCTACCCCCACCCAATACCTGGTAGCTCTTGTGGGAGTAGTCCATTTCTTTAGCAGGAAGCTATGCCACACGGTCACTTTAGGAGCCGGTGCACCTTAGGGATGTGCTGATGGTGCCCATTTCCATTTCTGGGAACTGGTACCCAACTGCCTCTGATGGCCTCTGCTGCCTGATGTCTTCTGATGGCTGTATAATGTACATAGGGGTTAATTTAATCCCAAAAGGTTTGAACACAGTTCATGTAAATACCTGCTCTCATTTTAGTGATCACCAGGGACCTCCCAGGTGCATGAAGCCGATGCTTCCTATCAGCTATCTCAAAGTTTTCCCCCGGTGCTTTTCCCTGCAGGGATGTGGAAGAGCCCTGATGTCTGCCGGCCTGTGGCCCTAAGGCATCCTCCCCATCCCTCAGCATGGGAAGGGAAATCTGGTTCCTAACAGTGATATCTCCATGTCTGAACTCTCCTCGTGTTGGCCTCTCCTCCCTGCAGCCCCCGATCAGCACAGTGCCAGTGCTGCTGCCGCCCAAGCCCAGGCAGCCAAGGCTGGCTGCTGTGGATCCCTGCCCTTACAGCTTGAGGTGAAGCCAAAAGTGAAGTTTCTGAGTGCCATGCAATTAATAAAATATGAAGAGGAAAAAAAAAGTCAGCCTGTATTTGAAATTTAAGGTATTTCCTTGTTTTTCTCTCTTTTTTTTTTTTTTTTTTTTTCCTTCCAATCTTCAGAAGAAAGACCACTGGGAAAGATTAGACTGTTGCTTCTCCATCAGCTTTGTCTTTTTAGAGAAGAAAGATGTTAGCAGAGGTAAATGAAAGTAAATGCTTGTTTTTTTCAGCTGGAGATGGAGGAGCAAAGATCCCAAATCCCTCCCATCTTCGACACATGCGGTTATCCTTTCCACAGTGGGAAATCTTGAAGGGCTGAAAATACCAACATTTATGATGGTTAATGTTGTTACTAATTACTTGTCTTCCATTAGGTATTAAAAATGCACTCGTAGCTCACCCTTCTGTATTATTTGCCACAAGAAAACATCACTTCTTGCTTTCCAGGCCTCTTCTTTCCCATTGCTCAGCAGTGTGGGCGAGGTTGCCCTCACCTCAGCTGTGTCACTATGGGTTTGGTTTGAAGTATTTCCACACGGTCTCACACACTGCAAACCAAACATCTCTTCTCTTGCTGCCTTTGTCCTCTCTTTCTTCCTCATCCTCCTATCTCTGATCCCACAGGTCTTGCTGTGCAGGACAAGACCACACACACACACCCCTCCAGCATTTTCAAACAGTTGAATATTGCTGGGTTTATGTCTAAGAGAGAATGACTATTTAAAAGAAAACAAATTTGTCTTGAAACTTGCAAATTCGTATTCTATAACATATGAAAAAACATAGGGATTTAGCTAACATGCATGAAAAAAAAAAAAAAGAAGAAAAAAGAAAAAAAATCCTGCTGCAAGCAGTATTAGCTGCCAAAGCCATAAGTGTGCAAAACTGGAAATCCCTTGCTCAGCTGAACCTAGCTCATTGGTATAGCATCTTAAGTGAATTAGCTGGCATTGGAAAGCTAACGTTTCTTATAAATAATAAACCAAACATTTTTTTTCAAGTCATCCTGACAGTTTTCTTGGAAATCTGCAAATACAATACTTATGTTAACCAGCTGTGTCATCTGGATCAGCAGTTTGGTTTTCTGATGGGGAATTAGAAAAGATAAAATCTCAAAGCAGTAGAGTTCCTGTAGCTTATAAAATACTGTTTCTAATGTAGAAATAGATCAGCTATGATGTGATAATTAAAAAAAAAAAAAACATTAGCCCTGTAACTTATGGATGTGTTTATATTATACTGTAATTTATCCTGTTATTTTGCTGCTTTTCTTGTTGTTTGGCTTTCATTCTTCGTTGTTAGTGTCCTATGCATAGAATGGTTATTTGGCTGTGTGCGCAAAAGCCGGGATGCTGGTGCATGCTGTGGGTAGGACTGCCTGGTCTGTGCTGTGGGGATGATCCCAATTGCCCCCATAGGCTTGGGTGCATTCATAAATTTTAAGACTAGACCAAAAAAGGAGGTATGGTGGTGTGATCACCATGTTTACTGAAGGAAAATTGTTTGGTGTTCTCCTTCAAAGTCTTTTTAGGCTGCAGTAGATAAGGAACATGTTTAGTTAGCATGACTTTTCTTAATGGAGATTCCTCTGCTGCTTCTGCCCAAATCTCTCAGGTCCTGCCCTCAGTCATTGGGGTTTCAAATTTTAGCATGTTGGATAGTGACAAACTGCTAAACCACCTCTTTTTTTTTTTTGTGAACCTCTTGAAACCCAGAGAAAGGTCTTTGTAGTGATCGGGTAGTCAACTGATGCCCATCTGACAGGCAGAGCACAATGACTGGGCATGCAAATAGGAAAGTGCTGATCAAAGCTGTTTGGGAATATGTGGCATCATTCCTGGCGTGGGAGGATTGGGAGCTACAGTGAGTGAATAGTTATGCCCTGGGAGTAGTTTCTCATGAGCACAGCTGTCATCTGAACTTGGTGGTTAAATGGTTTGACGTACAATATGCCATTATGAAGCTACATCAAAGACAGAGGTTACTGGTGGTTTGGTTCTTCCTCTGGATCTAGTAGGAGATGTGATCTCCAGGACACACTCCATCCTAAGTAACTCCGTGAGCCCATCTCTCATGTCTGCATGTCTCAAACCACAGATAACAGGGCTGGAGCAAGAGACACAGAAGAAAAAAGTCAAAAAGGCCCACGGCATCACTCAGTTGGGCTTACTGGATAGCTCTTTGATCTCTAATCTTCCCATCAATAGCAGTCCTATGGTCAGATAAAGAGGTCACTAGTGATGAGTGGGTGATTCTGGTTTCCAGAGCCTGCCTAGAAGAACTAATGAAGTTCAGGCACTGGGATCCCTTTTAACTCTTGAGATGGGAAAAGCTAGCCGTGGAAAGGGAAGTCCCAGAACAAAGCATCAGGGCTATCCTGTGCAAAGCAGTGAGTTGGGAAAGCTTGGGAAGACAGGCCTGGGATCCTCAGAGGGAAGAGGCTGTGCCTAGGAAAAAGCAAGACTTGACTAAGCGACATGGCTTTTGATCTCCAAAAGTGCATAAAATAAGGGATATGTAAAACCAAACACCCAAGAAATGCTGAAGATTTTGATGTTTGTCTTCTCTGTTGTATTTCAAGGGGTGGCAGATAACACAGTGTGTTGTGGACCAGAGGATCCATAAGGGTGCTGGAGAAGACACAGACCTTCCGGTGGGCTTCTAATAAGCAACGCTAAGTCTGGCAAAGCTAGGAGATTATGAGATCTCAAGGTGTCTGTCTCCTCAGGTAACATCATAGAAAGAAAGTAAGTACAGTTGTTGGCCATTTAGTACAGATCCGATCACAAAATCCACCCTTTGGGGTCTTAAAGTGGTTCCCAAGTGTAGATGCTGAAGATGGGTGTGTTTGCCCAATATACCAGCCAGGAACCTGAAATGGAAATAGGCATTTCAGTGATCTTCTCCATAGAGATAAACACCAGTGGTGTTGTGTATGACTAGAGGGATTCAGAGTATGGCTGTCATTTTTACCATTTTGCTAGAGAAAGGAAGGAAAGTCAAGACTGTACATATTGAGTAAGCCAGGCATCGGAGGATCCTGAGGACAGACCTGTTTGGCTGTCACTGCTGGCAAACAAAGCATCCCACTGAATTGCAAAGGCTTGTGAAGGGAATAAGAAAATGTGCTCGCTGACAAGTAGTATTGGGTCTGTCTTAGCTGTGTTGGAAGGGAAGTCAGGTTAGTGCTGGGATCTGCCTCAGCTTCTCTAGGAGACTGATATCCCAGACAGAAGAGACAACTGGTTACCTGACTTGCTACTCTTAAGCCTTAAAAACCTAGCTGTCATTCTCTTGTGTGGTGCTGGAGAAGAAAATAAGGAGTAGAAGAAGCAGAGGAGCACGTCTCTTGCTGGAAGAGATCGTACAGGGCCCTTTACTTTGCTAGAGGAGCTTAATGATAGCTGTTAGTAACTGTGAAAGGTTTAAATTTAATTCCATACCCACGTAGATTGTCACCACTCAAATTAGAACATCACAGGTTTTTAAAAATACATGCTAATTAAAACTATTAGAAAAATTAAACATTTTTATAACCTCAGTTTCCCAGTTCTCCAGTGGGATTGTGGTGTTGGTAACTTAACATTAGGGGAGAAAAAAAAGAATGTGCACATATCTTGGAAAGTTAGTTTGGGGCTGAAGTGAAGGAATCCATTGCGTGTTATGAAAATTGTGAGCAGCTGCAGCTGAAGGAAGCAGAAACAGCTCTATCCCACTTGTCATACAACTGTCCATATGGAAACACTTATTTGGGAAGAAGTAATTGAGAGCCTTAATACAGAAATCATTTTAGTTTTGCCTCTGAATCAAAAGGTCTTTCTCCTCCAAGATTAAAATCTTACATTAAATATTAATGAAAAAATGAAAGCAATTTCTGCTGAGTGTTCATAGCATGCCTGCAGAGCTGTCGGGAAAGTGTTTGCAAGGGTTTGCAGTTGTGGGAGGGCAGGGGGCTCCCGGCCTCAGGGGAGGCAGTTGGTTCCTTGCAGGGCTGAGATCTTGGCCACAAAGTCAACCTGGCTCCAATAGTTTGAAAATGAAAAATTAATTCCAGAAAAAAGAATGAAAGAAGGCTGGTTTGCCTCTTTGGAGGTTTGCGATTAAAACAAAGCGGTTTTGGGTTGAGCTCTTTGCCTGCTGAAACCTCCATGTGCTTATCATTTTGCACAAGGTCAAGGCAGAGTTATGTCTGTGTCAGGATTCAGTCTTCTTTCCTCCTCCTCCTCCTCCCACTTTGACGAATAGGCAATTGTAAATAATTTAAGGCTGTAAATGGTCCAAGTCAGTGACTGCCTTTTAAGTTAAAGAGTCTTTAAGTGCATTCAGGGCATCGGAACAGTGGTTTGAAGTTCTGGATAACAGATACCAGTTATGATTTTATTTCAGAGTGTTCCTGGCCAGAGTAGCCTGGCTACTGGAAAAGTTATAAAAGCATATTTCCACCTCTGCCTAGTTTTAGGGATGTGGCTAGATCTAGATTTGGGTCCATCTTCCTCTCTAGGTGCTCTTTTCCAATAAAATGCTCCCTAAGCAAGGGTGTTCCCTGGCTTGCAGGTGCTGGAATGGTCCCACCATTTCCCTGCCTGTCCTCTCTCCCCTTAAACCTGTGCGTAGGCAGGAAGGACAATATAAGCAAAAAACTGAAGCTAAGGGCAAAAAATCCAAGCACACCGTCTGCCTAATGCCTGGAGCAGCGCCAGGCTTTTGGGTATTTAGAGCAAGGGGTACAAGGAAGTATTTATTTATTGATTGAGAAACAACGCAGTGTTTCTCTGACTCACTATCGGTTTCCAAATCTGATTTAAATAAACTCTTCCAGTGCATAAATCTAGACAAAATGTCATTCACCATATGTTTATTACTAAAACTTGGCGCTTACTTGCATCAAAGTAGTTTTCACACGCAGGCTGTTTGTTACAAAACCTCAGCGAAGCAGGTATAATTAGCACTAGTGCTTGAAGGGGAAAACTGGGGCTGAGAACAGAGAAAATAATTTCCTTGCTGCTGCAGAGGGAGTCGGCACAGGGATTTGGATTAGAAACAGCCCTTCCTAGTTTCCCTTTTTCTTCATGCAGATGACTAGATTTGCATCTTTTATTAATTTTTATAACAATTGGACAAATAATACCTTGCTCATTTCTTAAAGAAAGTGTTTAAAATGCCTGCAAGACTAGCTTAGGAACATCCAAATAAATGCTCTTCCTACTCGAATGGCAATAACTACCTTGCAAGGAAGATGTATCATGAGTTTCTGTATGCCATTTTGCATACAATTAACTTTTATCAACCAGAACACGGAACACTTTCTGAATGCATCATTTATATGAGCTTTATAAATGATCCACTCTTGTACTGCCAGCATAAGTCGCTCTGAGGAAGGCATGCAAGAATCCTCAAAGGGATAAGCAGCTAGCACAAAACTGTTTTGTATGTAACTTCTCCAACTTTTTATGTATTACCACTAGGATTATTAATGAGTGCTCAGAGATTTTTGAACTTTCAAACTAAGTTTGAAAGCTCTAAGGAGGCAAAGATAGTCTATCTTTTCCCCTTTTTTTCACTTTAATGTTAAGTTTTAATGTTAGGCTGATTTAGATGTTTTATTGGCTGCAAAACAGCCTATCAAAAGATTAAATTCATAGAATAGACTCAGAATAGTCTGGGTTGGAAGGGACCTTCAAAGGTCATGTAGTCCAACGCCCCTGCAAGAAGCAGGGACTTCTTCAGCCTGACCAGGTTGCTCAGAGCCCCATCCAACCTTGAGTGTTTCCAGGGATGGGGTATCTACCACCTCTCTGGGGAATTCATGCCAGTGTTTCACCACCCTCACTGTAAAGACATTTTTCCTTATGTCTAAGCTGAATCTACCTTCCTCTATTTTAAAATTATTACCCCTTGTCCTATCACAACAGGCCCTACTGAACAGCCTCTCCCCATCTTTCCTGTAGGCCCCCTTGAGGTACTGGAAGACCGCTATCAGGTCTCCCCGGAGCCTCCTCTTCTCCGGGCTGAACAGCCCCAACTCTCTCAGCCTGTCTTCATAGGAAAGGTGCTCCAGCCCTCTGATCATCTTCGTGACCCTTCTCTGGACGCTCTCCAACTGGTCCATGTTCTTCTTATGTTGGGGGCTCCAGAACTGGACACACTACTCCAGGTGGGGTCTCACCAGGGCAGAGTAGAGGGGGCGAATCACCTCCCTCGACCTGCTGGCCACGCTCCTCTTGATGCAGCCCAGGATGCGGTTGGCCTTCTGGGCTGCAAGGGCGCATTGCCAGCTCATGTTGAGCTTCTCATCCATTAACACCCCTAAGTCCTTCTTGGGGCTGCTCTTGATCCATTCCCTGCCCACCTGTGTTTGTGCTTGAGATTCCCCCAACCCATGTGCAGGACCTTGCACTTGGCCTTGTAGAACTTCATGAGGTTCACAGGGGCCCACCTCCCCAGCCTGTCAAGACCCCTCTGGATGGCATCTCTTCCCTCCAGTGTGTTGACGGCACCACACAGCTTGGTGTTGTCAGCAGACTTCCTGAGGGTGCCCTTTATCCCACTGTCTGTGTTGCTGACAAAGACGTTAAAAGAGGGCCAGGCCTAATACCGACGCCTGAGGAATGCCACTCGTCACTGGTCTCCACTTTGACATTCATGTGCAGGTATCCCCTTTTAGATGAATTCCTAACAAGTATGAACTTGAAATTTTGTTTGAAAGTGGCAGAAGTAAAAATTAAAGCACAAGAGTTCTTTATCCTAACCCATGGAATTTGATTTTTCTTTCCTTTTAGAAAACTTCTTTATGCATGCTAATGGGTCTTTCTAGCAAATCCAGAGATTGATTTTCTCAAAAGAGCATAATTATGCATGCAAGTTCTTTGTCTTTATATTGCATTAAGTACTACTTTTTCATTTACTTTATCCTATTTTAAAATTCTCCAAGTCCTCCTGTAGTAGAAGTGCGTGAGAGAGAGGCTGAGTAAGAGATCGATGGAAAAACACTTCCTGAGAACTGCAGTGCCCCTCCTCTGGGAAGCTTCATTTCCTCTGGGTGCTTCTACTCTTGCTGTTTTCACACCTCACAAGACCATATCGCCCTTGTCTCATCAACCTTTCTCTCCAAATCTCCAGCTCCTGAGCGCTGTGTCACTTTCTTCCCTCCCCCAAAGCCCACAGTCTTCTCCAACATGAGAATTTCTCTGCCATCCTCCATGTTGCATTTCCAAAGCATCTCCTAAATTAAAGATCTACATTTCTTGATGTCTGTTGGGAGACATCAAGTGGCCTAATTTCAAGGAGGCTCCAGCAGTCTTAATTTCTAGGTGAACTTCACAGACCACACCTGCCACTCTACATAGCTGACTCCAGACCTTTTCATGCTGGGACTCTCAGATCCCCATTCATCTCTCTGCTCACCCAGCCCATGGAGGCGTTGGCTTCTTCCATGACCTCTCATGATCTCAAATCTCTTTCATTCACCCTCAGCTGAGCCCTTCCAGCCAGTTCACAGTTCATGTGATGACTCCATCAAAGTGAGATGGGACTTGGTGAGGAGCTCCTCAATACCTCGTATTGTCACTTCCCCCATCCCTAATTGAAAAATGCAGTCATTGACTATGAGGGATCTCTGCACCCTACGGCAATGAGAAAGCAAAGTTTCTAGGTACAGTTGTAAAGCATATAAGAGTATGTTTAATTTCTAGGGACTTCAGTGGGATGAAAGGGAAATCAGTTAAAGGTGGCTCTGTAAAAACAGAAACAGGAGTGGAAGCAACAGAAGGGTGACAGGAAATGTTTGCCTCCCAGTGACTACTTTTAATTTTACAAAGAAATTACATGTTTTATGTAATCTGCAAAAGTAATTGGTTTTGAGGGAGCATGATGAGGCAAGATAAAATAGCATAATCCTCTGCCTAATGTACGTCCTGTTTAGAGGCACTCTAACAAGACATAAAACAAGCAAATGTCATCTGCAGCATGTACTGTAGCTGTCCTTCAAACGTCAGCATGCGGTCAGGGAATTAGAGCTCCTGATCTTTGGTTTAAAAACATGTACCTGTGCAATGCCTCCTTTGTGATACACAGTCCATCTTTAAATGTCACCATCGTGTATTGGCTGCTCCGTTGAATCTAGTGGGATGGCTCTTCAGATCACACTCAGATGGAGGAAAAGTATCACAGTCCAGGGTTAATTGGTAGAGATGGCGAGTGCAGAAGGATGATGCAGTTGGTGTGAACGTACACAACGTCACTCAGTCAGGCATTTCCCTGGGTCTCAGTGCAGTATCAGAGACAAATTAAAACCATTTTTCTAGTCCCCAAGTTGTGCTGGAAGCTAGAAGGTTATGGGTAAACATTGGGAACACTACACATGCTGCTACTGTAATTTGGTGGTAGACCATACTGTTTTAAAAACTCTCCTGGTACTAGCTCTTTCACAAAAGCATTTTCAGTGCATCCAAAAAGCTACTCATACCTTTAAAGAAAGGATGTTACCATTCTTATACTCGTCATCATGCAAAAAAAAAGAAGAAATAAAAGCTGGATGAATGATATTTTCATAAGCTTTGTTTCCCTATCATTTTGCACATGCCCTCTGGGGAATTTTCTGCAGTCTAGAAATAAACATACCTGAAGGGCTAAACCCAAGCAGCCTGTAAGGCATTTACACAGCAAATGGCTCTGATGCTTTTAGGCTTAACCCATTGCTATGGCTGGTTTCCACACAGCACTTTTTGGGCTTGGTTAGCTTTGTTTTGGGCCGATCCTGCAATCGCATGGGGAAGAGCCTGGAGCTGTCCCGTGAAATGCACAGTGTTTGCCCCAAATACTTCACCAGATGGGAAAACAGGTGCTGCCAGAGGCATCCCGCAGAGAGCGGGTTATGCCTGGGCTGCGTAGCCGGGCTCTCCTCCTGGGCGGGCATAGCAGTGGCCAGGCGGCTGGTGCCTCTCTGTTCCTGCTCCAGATACCCTTCTGCAGAGGCAGCTGGAGTTATTCATCATCCCTGTTCCCTTCTTTCCTCCCTCTCTACTGCTGTTTTGTTTTGGGTGGGTTTTTTTTCCCTTTGAGGTATTGAAAGTGGCAAAACTTTCCCTGGCACATTATGTGCCTCGGGTGAGCAGTTAGCAGGTAAAAATAACCTAAGTGTGCAGGGAGGCACCTGGGATGGGGATTGTGCTGTCAGCGTGGTTATGGAAAACTGGAGGGAAAAGACCATTAACCACCTTCCTCTGCATCAGGCCCTGCGTGGGGGGAAAGGGCTGTTCAGTTTTCGCCTGGGCAGCCACCTCCTGCCATGCTGCTTTGGTGTCTTCAGGAGGGGCAGCCAACGGAGGCTACATCCCAGGGGCAGGGGGGTTTATACCCTCCTACCCGCAGCTCTGGCACAGTGCTAGATCGAGCCCCCGGCAGTCGTCACAGTCCCCACGTGCAGCAAGGATGGGGAAGAGAGGAAAGAGAGAATTTGGAAAATGCAGAAACCTTTAAATTTTAACAGAGGTATCAGTTTGGATATTGGATATTTGTGAATTGCTTCAAAAATCACAGCTCAGGAATGAACCAGAGGATAAAACCCTCATCCAGAAAACAATTAGTTCCCCACATAAGCCCACTGGGACTATTACAGGAGATGGGCTGATTTCAGGATGGCACTCTATGGAAATTAGAGTCTTATTCAGTCTCAAAGGGGAGGAATCGAAAGACGTGGAAATTTTTTTTTTTTCAAGTGTGTCTTGTGATAAGTATTGGGAGTTTGGGAGCAAGGCAATTGATTTTCTTGAGAAATTGGCCACTCTTTTGGTAGATGTAAGCCAAAATCAATGAGACAGTGCCAGACTTGGCCAGCGCGAACGGGACTGCGGCGTCTGCCCATGGTGTGTCCTCCTCTGAGGTGGCTTCTCCTCCTGGCTGCTGCCAGCGCTGCTGAGCTGCTGGGCTGTCCCCCCTCAGGCTTTGCTCAGGCACTTTCATCTCTTGGGAGTGCTGTTTTGGTTATTCATCAAGATACGTGGTGAGGAGGAGTTAAGTAAATCCTGCCACCTTAGGACAACATTTCTCCAAGCAACAAAGTTGTTTAGAAAGGAAAATGAAATAAGACCAGGTTACAGATGATGCATTGAAATGCAAATCTCTGTTGACTCAAACATGCAGGGATAAAATAACAACTTTACATCACCAGGGTCAAAGAAAAGAAAGTTGAAAACAAAATAGAAATTAGATAGGGCAGGAGGAGGGTAAAGGCCATGAAAATAATACCTGACAACAGCCCTGTAGTAAGCATGAATGAATGGAAATGACAGTAAACTGAATGGGATTAATTAGAAATGTAACTTTGCATACAATTAGGTTATTTGTTTGAATACTGGATACACGCATTTAAGCTTATTTCAGTTGCCATAACAACCCGATACAAGCATCATATAATCTTTTATCACATTATTTTGATATGATTACATTATTTTACAACTTTGGTTGCTAGGAGAGCACAGTACCTTTCTGCACACTTCAAACAATTCTCACTTTGCAGAGACATCAGCTTTTTGTGGCTGGCCTCTGAGATAGCTTATGGAATCATTAGCAAGGCAAGAAACCAAATTATGTCTGTTGGAGTGAGTTGCATTGGGAAAACTCTGGATGGCTGGGATTTTTTCCTGCCACAGGGCTGGCAGGGACGGCTATTGTCAGAGAACAGCTGGGAAGCAAGGAGGTAGCAGTCTGTGGGGCAGCCTTGGAGGGAGCTTTATTTCAGAGGCAGCTTAAGCTGAGTAGCTTCTTATGCTCTCACTTTGATGAATTTGTATTATAGAGTATAAGTTGCATTTCATGCTACCAGATTCCTTTGCTGGAAAGGCTAATAAATGTGGAGTTATAACTCTAAAGTTGTTTCTAACTTAAGAGCATAAGCTGATTTCCAGGCACTGAACCACACTTTTGGCCACAGAATGATCTAATATACCCAGAGCAAAGATAGTAGATAAGGTGTGAGGAGCTGGCTGCCCTGTGCTTTACAGTCCCAGGACATGGCAGAAGAGGAGTGGTTGTTATTTAGGATACAACGATGGGCATTTCTTGGGGCGCACCACTCAGCAGAAAGCAGTGGCAGGCAAGGCTAAATGTGACGGTTCGTGTGTTGGAGATCGGTGTACATCACACTGAGGCGGCGTTGCTCCAGCATGTGGCCTTACAGATGGATTGGGGGTCAGTGTTGATGGCTTGCAATGACAGCTCTGGACAGGGGGAAATACAGGAGAGAGCATGATTTCCCACAAATACTGACTGCTGAAGGAGGCAGCGCTGGGACAGAGGGGGCAAGGCTGGAGGCAGGTGTTCCTCTGCCTGGAAAAAGGACCAGCAATGCTTCCCCACCTCTGGTATCTCTGGAAGCTTTAGTGACTGCAGCTTCTGGAGGAAAAGGCATTACAGGTCCATGCATGGATTGTGGTTGCAATGGGTAATATGGAAGTCTGAAACTAATAGGAAGATGAGAACAACACTGAAATATTTTTTAAGTGCTTTTAAAAGCCAGGAGCTGTTAGTTCTTTTTTTTTTTGCTTTTAGATTTATTCATGATTACAGAGGGTCTAGGAAGATTTTGTTCTTAAACCACACCTGGTAGTGTGAAATGGAAGAAAATTAGTTTGAGGTTTTTTCCACTCAATCTTCTTCCCTCCTGTGCCTTAAATTGAGATTGCAATTAAAACAAAAGGCCAATTGCCCAAGAAACAAAACAGAAATTCACAGAGCGGCCTAAATATCAGTGTCATCTTGTTTTCCTTTAGTCTTTTCCTTTGAGAGTTACAGCAACTGGACAATACGGGCAGTGGTGGCAAGCTGGGAATTTGAATAACAGTGTGCATGTCTCACAATGAAAACATGGAAGTGGCATGGTCGTTGCTCCTTGTGACAGCCGTGTGTCTCCTCAGAGGTGCAGAGGGACAGAGATTATGGGCATGGGCCTGCAGGAAGAGGGATTTGATCTCCCAGACTGTGCTCCGCTTGACAAAGCTGCCGAACTAACATTTCTCAGAGGTACGGGACCATCCTCCTTCTGCTATGAAATGTCAGGCTTTGGCATGTGCGGAGTACCTCACTGCTTTGAAATGACAGCCTGGCTCTCCAAAGTGTCACCAGTGATCCTCTCCCCAATTAACAGTGCAGGTTTGTGGGTTTCTGACACTGTTCTCAAAGTTCCTGTGGGCTGCTGCAGCCTACAAGCCAGGGATCGTTTCTGCTTTGCAGCACTCGAAGGAGAGAAATGGAAAAAAGCTGGGAAGGAAAAGCTACAGTTTGATTATTCCTTGCTAGCAGGATAACAGAATACATTTCCTTTAATACTAAAATGTGTCATTTGAGAAAGGATCCTGCTGTCTGATCAAGCTCTCCATTAGTTATTTTTGCATGTGCATGCACAAATCCAGCAGCTAAGCCTACAGCACTGCTGTATAGTTGAAACCAGAAAATGCTGCAGGGTGTTTCTAAAGAATAGCAATTTGGAAGTTGTGGGTGGTTTGTGGGTGTAATAAAAAAGGCTGCATGCCGAGGCATCTGAATTAGGCTTCTCTTTAGGCTGCTTACAGTCTCCATCAAGATTGTTAAGAACTTGGTTCTGCCATCCTTATCCTCACCTACTAGCATTTGCTCCTGTGAGCAATTTTATTTCAGTGCCACCCATTGTATCCAGGGCCCTGTTGCAGAAGCTGAGCACCAGTGTGGCTGAATGCAAGTGGAAAAACACTGAGCTTTCCGTACGTACCGATGCTCCCTGTATTTTTAGCAACTGCTGAAAGCTGAGATCAGTTGGTCAACAAACCACGGTGCATGGGCAACACGCCGCCTGTGTTATCCCTCCACATTGCTCACCATCCCGGAGGCTGCCAAAATCACTGCAGGCAGCATCAATGGAGGGTGCAAACCATGCGGTTGCTCACAGCGCGCTGTCAACTCGTGCTGTCCCTCTCCCGCCCATGCCAGAGAGGGCTCCATGCCCTGCTGCCCCCGGGGACTTGCCCCTACTCCCACCCATGATGGGCAGTCACCACCATCTCAAGACCCTCAGCAGCGCTTATCGTCCTGTTTTGGTTGTTTGGTTTTTTTTTCTGTTTCATTTTATTTGGGGATTTCCTTGGTTGAGTTGTTAGGGTTGTTTTGCAAAACTCCATCCTCTTCCACCTGAGGCTCCTTGTTCTTGCTCAGCTTGAAGGATGCTGCAGGACATTGTCTGAGCTCCTTGCACCTCAGGCGGGCAGACCGCTGCCAGGCTGCCAGCTCGTGCCCCACGGGCAGTCAGCTCACCGCACAGGCAGCTGACTCCAGCCTTGCCTAATCTGGTTGATCAGTTACCGTGGAGGAATATACGCCAGTCTTTGTGCTCCCTTGAGCTAAAGTTTTGCCTGGCTTTTAACCGCAGTAATAGCACGCTTTATAGCCCCCACGTTCCCTCTGTGTACCAGCGCCAGAGCGGTGCAGAAGCCAGCTCAGCCTGAACCGTTATTTCAAGAGCACGCCTAGCAAGTTCTCTCAGTTGTTTATAGCCCTTATTTTGCTAATGGAAAGTTAATCATTGGCTTGAAACTGTGCAGAAATGTTAAGGGAAAGAATCACAAGATCACAGGAAGAACTCTAATGTGTTTCCTAGTACGTCCCTCTCATTTGCCTCCGCAGATCTCGGCTCTAAATACCTCAGGGTAAAATGTGCCTGAGCATTTCAACACCTAGCAAATATTAACTACCTCAGAGCGGGCTCAAATAAACAGGCTTGAGGTGTGCCTTTGTGCCTCAGCCTGCAAAGTCAGGAACCCCAGGTCTGTGGAAATAGTCACTATTAATTTTTGCCCTTCATTTCTGTAATTTTGTGAAAGACCAGCACTGGACAGAGTAGCACCACAAAAGCACTCACAAGACCCAAGGACCCTCTGGTGCTTGACAAACATTACTTCATTAAGCTTTTTGATGCCCTTCCAAGGTAATTATGGCATTGTTACCCCTTCCTGTTTTTTAAAATAGGGAAACTAGGGATTCTCAGAGAGTAATGCAGAGCCAATTGACACAACGTCCATCAGTTCTCTGCAGATCCTCCCCTTGTTACCCAGCACTTCTGATCCGTGGTGTGGAGGAGCCCACCTACATCCTCTAACTAAGGAAGCTAAATAGGCTGCTAGATGAGCTGTTTGTAAAAAGAGAGCAGGAAAAAAGAAAAGAGTCTGTGTTCAATAACGCCGAACATTTTTCTTTCTGAAATCTACTTTTCCTGCTCAGAAGCAGTATTGCATTGACTGCTTATGGGAAGCAAACATGGCAAGATGAATGGCAATCCCCATGGGAGGAAGCTGAACAGGTAGGTTTACTCATAGGTATGCTTTTTCTTATTTCCTTTAGGTCCTCCCCTAGCACTCGTTCCTGTCCCTCCCAGGGGAACAGTGGATAGTGGGGCTGGACAGCCTTCATCAATTCCTATTGATTTTAGTCACCTATTTGGTCAAAGGAAATACGAAAACAAATCAGCAAAAACTTAAAATGTCCTGCTTGGTGGATGAAGGGGACTAGGCCTGAGGATCACACCTGAAAATGTATTTGTCCTGCAGTAAAAAGCGAAGTCTCTTTGCAACCTCTTTTTTTTTTCCTAAGGAATGTTTTCTAAAGGGGGAATGATACACAGCTGGTTAAAAATACAGATGGTAAAGACAGAGAAAAATAAAATTGTGGTGTTTATGCAGAATGAGCAAATGGAGAGTGTGGAAGTGGTACATGCCTGTTGGTAATTTATCTGTGAGGTTAGGAGGAGGGTTTGGTGTTTTTTAGAGAATATAATCTGGCCACCCATAGAGAACAAACTCATGCCCTGATGGGCGGGTTTGTTTGCCTCACAGCAATGCAGCTGTGCTCTTTGAGGAGCAGCATCCCGTAGGAATATAGCCTGCAAAGCAAAACAGGCCAGCCTTTTTTTTTTTCCCTCAGATCTGAACCATTTCAACAAGTAGGGGGAAAAAAAAGTACAGAAAGAAGAAAGTGTACCAGACATAGGGTATTGCGCACTGCTACTCAATGTCTGGAGCCACGGGTCAGCGTACATGTCTGACTGTGGGTGGTGGTGCTCCTGCCCACAGCATCCCTGTGTCACCGCCACAGCCCCTGTTTTGCAGTTGTATCTTTGCCTGCAAGTCCCTTCGGTATGTGTCAGCGGGATGTTTTTCAGTGGAAGAGCTCAGCCTCAATGGCCTCACCAGCTCTCCCTCCCTCAAGACAGTTTTCTGTCTGTGGCAGCATGGAAGTAAGAGTGGTTTCAGTATGTTTATATTTCAGCTTGCTTGCTTTACTGATTTGGTATAAATTGCACTGATTTCTAGCAAACCCAAATGCTTACAAAATGAATGAGGCAAGAAAAGAGCGGTATACTTAAGTGCCAGGGAGCAACCTGTGCTTCTACCATTTACAGTATTAGGAAAGCTCCCATTGAGGTACAAACTTCTCCATGCTATACAAGTTTTAAGACCCTAATAAAAATAAGTTTTAATACAATGGCCAAGAACTAGAGGCTTAAACAAACTGAAATGAGGCACATGGTCACAAAAGAGTAATTATCTTCTCTGTACTGCTGTGCTCCTCTCTCTCTGGTGAGTCAAGCAAGGTGGCACGAGAGTAATTGTCTTACTCTCTTGCTGGATTTCATGGCAGCCTCCCCAGATAGGACTTCAAAGGAACAATTAAGGGGAAGCTTATCCCTGAGAAGGCTTTATTTGCTGTTGAGCACCAGGCACTGTCACTGCTCTAAGTTGACAGTGCCTCTCCCAGGGCATGATGACACGGTTAGGTGCGGGCACATGGGTCATTGCCCGTGTCCTGAGCCAGACGGAGCAGAGCCAGCTGCAGTTCAGAAGCTGTGTTAACGTGGGTCATAGCCCTGTGAAGTACCTGATTTGTTGGCCACCTCTTTTCCAGGACGTTGACTAGTTTTCTTACCTGGTGCTGAGGATACCGCTTGGCAGGTTTGGAGGTAGGCCTTGTGCTTTAGTGCTGTGTATACCCTACAACAATTGCTCCTGGAGAACTGCCCTATCTTTCTGCAGCACTTCTTCTGTTATTCAAACACTGATGAAGGCATATGTCTACAGACCCACCTGCCTGAACAAAACACTGATAAAAACATTAAGTACCTGTTGGTCCCTTCCTGTCGGCAGCAGCCCCTCCTGTTGGCCGGGCTGACCACCACTGCATAACATACTCTTTCCACAGGTCATGAATAATTATGTCAAGGGGAGTTTTCTCTTAGACTTCACCAGTGAATCAGTAAATGCCTTCCCTGACTTCTAAGATCAGTACAGAGTCACAATCATGACTCCAGAAGCAACTTCTCTGACTGAGAAGTGCCAAAATCTACAAGAGGTGCAAATGCACAGCAGCCTCTCATAAGAAGTCCCTAAGAAGTAGGCAGCCCAGGTGTGCTGGCCCTGGGAGTGACCAGCCAAGAAGGTACACGAGCGTGGGAAAATATCTCATGGTTCACAGCTTTATTGCATGTTTTTTTTCCAGTTGCTGCAGTGATGGATGAAGAGGCTGCTGTCCCTCACATGTTGTGACTGCCAGCTCCAGCTTGCCAGCGCAGGGGATTGGGTAGGTCCTCTCAAACCTCTTTCCATCCAAAGGAGCTGAAGTAGCAACTGCTGCTGGGCAGAGTGATCAGCTGGTGGTAACTGAAAGATGCTGACAGACTGCAGCTCTGGGAGGGCCACAGTCTCTTGCAGGGGTCAGGGTGGAGCACAGCTGCTGTGGGAGATCCCAAACTGTGTGGTTGCACAAGATACGCTCTGGTGTCTGTGGGACTGTGGTTTTCAGCTGAGAAATGTGCCAGGTCCAAGGCAGCTCTTTATACTCTGCTTCAGTGTTGGCAATAAGACTCTTGAATCAAGTAGGGCCTGAGTCTAAAGAAACCTAGTTTTGACAAACCGTAGCTACTTTTTAATTACATCCTCCTCACCCCAACTTTCTAGAGATTTTTGTCTTTTATTTTATGGAAGGGTGTCAACATTACTGTGCAGGTGGTGCACCTAGCTCTGAATTTAATTTGTTCTCATCTCATAATTGCACCCCAGAAGAAATGCTGAGTGTACTACAGACAAACACAAAAGTATAGTTGCTCTTCCAGGTCTGCCATGAGCTCTGGTGGAAAGAGGACTCTATCAGTGTTCAGTCACTCCCAGAGCCCAAATTGTCCCTCTGATCTGATCACAGCTCCAAGCCCTTCTGCTTGAAGATACCTGACTGTATCTCCAGCACATGGAACAAGCCCAGGGGGAGGCAGGTGCTTTAGATTAAGACTAAGTGGTTACACTATGCAGATATACAAGCTGTTTAAATGCTCTCAGAGGTTTCCTTACTTTTTGCTAATGTCTGCCCTGCTGCCTGGACTCAGCAAAGAGGTGTTTGCAAATACGGGTGGTGGTTGTCAATTCAGGCCTCCTTGGATTTAGATGATGAGCGGAGATGATCAGCTCTTCTAGCAGATCTATGCCCAGGTGTCCTTCTGAAGTAGAGAACCATTAATTGCTCAACTAGGGAGGCATAAATTGTTGTGTCATTAGAGCTGCAGCTGACTAATTCAGGCTGTAGGCAAACTGTTCCACAGTACTTTCTGCCCCTAAGATGGTTTCCAATAGTCTATGCAGATTGCTGCAGCAGAGAAACCTTTGCCATGGCAGAAATTACATCGAAAGTACCAGTGGGACAGAAGAGGAGTAAAAGGCCCTTCGGGTTTGCTGGACTTGCTTTGGCAAGAGGTCGCTAGCCAGCCAGAAGGTAGGTGAGCCATGGGAGAGCACGCTACATAGGCCCACACTGAGACTGTGTACTGTGGCCTAAAGGACACATAGAATCACAGAATGGTTGGGTTGGAAGGGACCTTTAAAGGTCATCTAGTCCAATGCCCCTACAAGAAGCAGGGACATCTCCAACCAGATCAGGTTGCTCAGAGCCCCATCCAACCTGGCCTTGAATGTTTCCAGGGGTGGGGCATCCACCACCTCTCTGGGCAACCTGTTCCAGTGTTCCTCATTGTAAAAAATTTCTTCCATAACTCCAGTCTGAATCTACCTCCATCTATTTTAAAACCATTACCCCTCATTTTATTACAACAGGCCCTACTGAAGAGTTTTGCCCTGTCTTTCCTGTAGGCCCCCTTGAGGTACTGGAAGGCCGCTATCAGGTCTCCCCGGAGCCTCCTCTTCTCCAGGCTGAACAGCCCCAACTCTCTCAGCTTGTCATCTCTTATCTTTCTTGGTTATTTTTTATTCTTGTGGTTTAAAGATGAGATGCTTCTAGTAATGAGCTTTGGGGGCTTCCATGCCATCAGGAGGCTGTGCTCTCCCTTGAAGGCATCGGTTTTGCTCGGAGGGGGACGGGACTACAGCAGTCCACGCGCACAGGGCCTGCTGCTGGGCCCTGCTGCTGCCACAGCCCCATCTGTCCTCTGGCTGCAAAGTAACCTGCAAGCGCTGCTTTCAGCATGTTTTCCTTTCCCCTCTGCCGCGACTGCACAGCTGTAGCAAGCGGTGCGTATTGGAAGTGTTCATTTTGGCCTAATGGTTTCTTAATCCTTAGCAGGCGGGGAGTGCAGGGGGTGGGGGCGACGCGCTGACATTATATGAGCAGCAGACAGCTCTGTCCTCAATAGCTCAAAGTACTCTAAATTAATGCTGATAAAACTGGCAGCCTATGCTAATCCTCCACTAAATGCATGAAAACTGATTAATAAAACAAAGCTTCAAGCTCCAGCAGCTCCTGCATTCAGGTCGCTGACCCTATTTTAAGGAACAGGCTTTTGTGTTCCTACATGGTTCCTGTTCCTGGGGTGGGGAGGCAGAAATGACAACCAGGGTCACGCGCTGGTCTCCGGCATGGCATGGCTTCTCCTGGGCTCTTCTCCCCCAAACACAAAAAAAATTGCCATTACGTATTCTTTTTACTAAATCCTCCACTTATGTCCTAGTAAATGTTTCCTGATGTTTTTTACTAATGTTCTCATTATTTAGTAGTGACAAAAGAATATATTTTGTTTCCAGGAGAGCAAAAGCCTTATTTTCTAACTGTGTTTATCTCACTTGGGAGTTTATTCTAAATGCAATGCTATTAAGACTGCATAAATTTAAGCCAGGAGTGGTTTATGACATGCTTAAAGTGTGTCTCTGATTTGTTTATACTGGTGAATTGGGCAGGAGGTAAAATGCGTATTATTTCTTCTGGACACAATCCGAGGGCTTAGGTATACCTAATTCAGCTGAAGTTAATTAAATATTTCAGTCCAAGAAGCAGAGACCTCTGCCCTAAGGATCTGCCCTCAACAGGAGGGCAATGGGAGTCCTTCCACTAATGCCTTCAACGCGTCTTGCTGCCGCCACAGTGGTCTCACGCCCACAGAACGGCCAGGATACAATAAATAGCTGTAGGTTTTGCTGTATTGCAAGGCCAGCACGTTTGTCACACATCTTTTAAGAACTATACCCTCATGGTTGATTGCTTTGCTGTGATTAAGCCGCAAAGAATTCAAAGGTCCCACCAGCCTCGGCACTGGAATTTGCCTTTATCCTTTTAAGAGGGCTGTTACTATTATCATGCTTTTTGCCAGGACAAATTTGGTCAAAAGATTGCAGGCTGCTTTCCCATCCCAAACAATTCACGTTCGTAACCCATCAACGTGGGCTCCCTCTGTCCACCCCTTGGCTGTCACCCGCGCTTGTCTCCTTTGGAGCCAATTGGAGTTCGCAAGCAGACGTGGCACGGGGGACTCTCCAAGGGTTAAACGCAGAAATTTGCTGGCCAGAGCTTTTCCCCGCTAAAGGGCAAGCCTGCCTTCGTGAGATGTTGTCTCAGCAGAGATGCCCTACCCTCTGGAAGTGTTTGAAGGCACGCATTATTTCTGAGCCACTCGAGCATGGGAATTCACAGCCATTTTCAGGAGCCTTCATAGGGAACAGTAAGCCGCAATTTTGGTTTAGTGCAAAGCCCTCTGAACGCAAAGCCTTGCACCGACGGCTAATGCTCGCTCCTGCTGCAGACCAAAGGGTACATTTGCAAGCAACAAAGGCACAGAAAGCATTCATCTCCTATGCAGGTTAGAGATGCCACTTAGCATCCCAGGCTTCGGCTTCCAGGCACATTGTTGGTTTAGTGTGAAACCTGTGACAGAAAACTGGATTTCACTGAAGTATGAGGTATTCAAAACACTCATTGCTTCTGTCTCACTTGAAAAACAGCTTCCTCTCAGTCCCAAGATGTATCAGTATCCTTCCCCTGTCGCTTCCTCCAAGTTCAGCTACAACAGGAATAAAATTCAGTGGAAGTTGCAAGTACCAGATCATCTTTGTCAAGAGATGGCAACAAATCATTATAGAGAAAGTTATATTTAATCAGCATTTTTCAGAGACTCACAGGCTGAGTTTTTTCCTTCTCTTCTCGTCTCTCTCTAAAGTAAAATTAAGTTCATTTCAGAACTGGATGAACCTTCTGTGTTTGCTTAGTCTAGTTTTGACAGGGCAACCTGAGCTCAAACAAAGGAAACTGGGAGACCCGAGGGGTCTGCGCAAGGGAGGGAGTGTGTCTCCCTCCGATACTGCCTACAGCTCATCCCGTGCTCTCCCTGGGTGCTGGGGATTTCACGTTGTGCCACTCTTCATGAGGACCAGCACACAGCCTCTTGAGGAAGCCATGGTGCATCGCATGTTGCTCTGTCAGAAGTAAAATCTAAATTAAGATGGAGGAGGTGGTAGGTTTCTAGCCGAGGAGAGGAACAGAAAGACTTGCCTTTAAGAGGAACATAACCAGCAGGACTCTGTAGAAGGTTTGTAGGACTTGCTAGACATTTCTTTTTTAAAACTACAAAATCTGAAAAGCAAATTAATAGGCTCTTTGAGTCATTTCATGAAAGTCATAGCAAGCTGTGAAATTTTACTCACCAACTAAACTTCTGTGTAAGTTGTTTGGGCTATTTTTCCTCCAGAGAGATGGAAAAAGAGAAAGTGGGAAGGTAAAAACTAGGAAAGACTAATGCTGAAAGAGAATAACTCCCTGCCAGAGCTGAATTTCATTCCTTTCCAGCATTTCAGTGAAAAATTTCATTCCTTTCCAGCATTTCAGTGAAAAAAATCATTAATAGCTTCAGTCTCAGAACGTTTAAGTATGGGATCATATGTGATGCAGCAGATTTGTGCAGGGCAGCTACGCAGAACGATGAAGGTTGTCTTGCAAAGCTGACACCTGGCACAAGGGATGCAACGATGAAGACATACGGCTGTGTGTGTGTGCTGCATCCTCTGCGAAAATCAGGGCAGTGAAAAAGGTTAAGAAAAATTCAGTGATTCGTGAGTGAGTTGTCTCTGTTTTATGCTACTTTAGATCACATCACCACTGTAATATTTAGGCTGTTTTATCAGATCAAAATTTTGAGTGTCATATACCACCAATCATTTTGCTGGCATGATAGAATGAGAAATAATGAGGCAGGGTACTGAGTCCCAGTGAAACAGCTCCTTTTGTTTTCCTGGGAAACAAAAGCAAGGACAGGGACTAGCTCTTGTTCTGCTTCCTTACATCCTCTGTCTCTATGCCCTTCCTCACTTTCAGGAAATCAGGTTTATCTGAAGGTCACTAAAGCATCCTTAGGCAGGGCTTTCACAACAGACAAGCTGCCCCCATTTTGTCATTTCTCTCTTTTCTCCGGATCCTTCTTCCACTTTAAATTCACTGCAGGACCAAAGAAACCTCATGTTCTTCAACAGCACTTTGCACATTGTTTTTGGACTAGCCCTGACAGCAAGTCTGCGGTCTTCAAAACCTCCCATGGGGCCTGGATGCTATTGTACAGGGAATCTGTATTACTCAGGCTCTGAAATATCCCAACCCCAGACTTTCACATTTTTTTTAGGAAATGAAACAATTTTCAGGGGAAAACAAAAAATCTCTTCTACTGAAGAGACAAAGTAACATCTTTTGTGCTGGGGGCAAATTTCTCCTCTCGGATCAGCATGACAGATTGCATCTTGGGCTGGGAGCAGCTCAGACATATGGGGAGCAGGGTGGGGACCTGTTTTCCATGCAGCGCACGTGTAACCCTACAACACCGGTGTTAGTGTGGCAAGCCAGCAGCCATCCTCTTGAAGTTTAAAGCTGAATAAGAATTCATCAAATCTAGTGACTATTTGAAATGCTTGAACTGGCAAGATGAATCTGCTATTTCTACCTCCAGACCCCCAAGTTCATACATGGGATTTCTAGTGCTGATTGTGTCCCATACTGACTGAATGTGGCAAATAAGCAAAGCCCAGCCATTCAACTGTGACAAGGTCACAGAAATCTGAGATTAAACAAGATCTCTTCCACATTTTTGTGTAAGAAAAATTCAAATTTAGTTAAAAAAAGAAAGAAAGGAAAAAAAAAGAG
The DNA here is from genome assembly GCA_009806455.1 of Tetrax tetrax. Lineage (NCBI taxonomy): Eukaryota > Metazoa > Chordata > Aves > Otidiformes > Otididae > Tetrax > Tetrax tetrax. The sequence continues at coordinate 66,423 of WHYT01012990.1, forward strand.
CAAGGCTTGGAGAATGCCTGGGTTCTTTTTTTTTTTTTTTTTTTTTTTTTTTTTGACTCGTTTGTCCCATTATCCTCATTATTCTGCTTTCCTACATGACATCTGTAGGAGTCCAGCTCCTATACCGGGCACAGCAAATCTTTCCCGCATGATACGGAAACATAGTATTGGAGGATTCTTTAAGCCAGATGGAACTGGTTCAGTTCTAAGTAAGTCTGAGGAATAATGCTGTTCATTTAACATAAAAAAATCTTTTATCATTTGCTATCAGTACCTTTGTCCATTTCTTATAAATCCTTATAGCATTTCTTTGCTTTATGCAAGACTCACCCTTACACACAGAAAAAAAAAATTCTAGTAAAAAATGCATTTTCTTCCACTTGTACCCTTCAACTTACTCTAATAAGTAGTATTAATGTCATGAACGTTATATACTGTGAGGTTCAAACAGTCAGTATGAAATACAACGGAAGTGTAGGTAATTGGGTCCAGTGCACTGACAACCACGCTGGTGGCTGCTGAGAATGTGAAGGCTAAAGGATGCTTTGCCCCCCATGCTCGCCCCTTCTGCAGGTCTCCACATGTTCTGCAGTGGCAAGAAAGGAGAAGGCTTTCCCTGTTTAGTTTAATGAGAACATGCAATTCAGGGCCAGTGCTTTCCAACTCAGGTTTTACCAGAACCTACCTGATTTCTCTTCAGCATGTCCTGGCTGTCTGCCCCTGGTTTGCTCCTCTCCTGGGGTGGGGGAAGAAAACGTACCTACATTACAGGCAGTGCCAACACAGTGTAAAACCACTGATCACTGGTTTGCCTTGGGTTAGGACTGTGCACCAGGGTGGCTAGAGCATGGTCACACAGCTTGGTCTGCTGCCTTTCCTGCAAGAAAAACAATGTTTGTTAGGGTGGCAGATGGGGAAGGGAATACTTTTAAGCCTTGCAACTAAATCACTCAGACTTTGGCTTTAATCACTCCTCCAAGGGGCTGAGTAGGAAGTTAAAACAGCTGGAGGCACAATTTCAGTGGTATTCCTGAAGGTGATTAGTCTCTCATTTGCAGGGTTTTTTAAACTGCCTAACTATATCCTATGATAATTCAAAAACTTGGCCACGGTGTCCATTCCAGACAAGGGAAAACACCTATTTTTTCCAAAAATCTATCTGAGCCTTAAATCAGAACAACCCACACAAGATGTTTACATTTGGGGGGGAAAGGGGGGGGAGCATAATTGTTGCAAGAAAATACTGTCTTGGCACCACTTTATTCTGCTGGGAAACTCAGCACCTGAAAGGCCTTGGAGCTGCTCTTGTGCTGGGGAGATGCTGCCATGCTGTTGAGTTATGGCTTGTAGCGAAGCAAGTCCAAGAGAGAATTCTCCAAATTATCCTGAATCTTGTGTTAAGAAAAACAAAAGCAGTCTCCGGTATTTCTGAAAAAAAAAAAAAAAAAAAAAAAAAAGGGAGAAAAAAAGGGTGGAAATGTAGCTATAGGGAAGATGGGAGGTGGGGGAGATGAGGACTATGAAATGCATTTATTTCAGTCTTGTGAAGTACCACAGCATATCGAAGCACTTCAGTGAAAATCAAGAGAGATGGATTTTGACACAAATGTGTCTTCTGAATCAGCTAGATGCACATCTCCCTGCCAACATTATTCATAGTTGAACTTTGAGAAGTGCTAGCCTCATCAAAATGAAAAACCAGATCACTCCTTTCCATCTCCAGACAGCTAAAGCTCTGAAGGAAAATATATCATTAGGTGCAGTAATATGAGCTTTGATGAGCAAATAGGACTGAATGGACCTCCAGAGATCAGCTACTGATTTTTATTTTTTTTTCCTGAGTCTGTGTAGCTCTAAAATGAAAATATAATTTTGTGTTACTGAAATATAATAAATTTCTCATTTCTTCTTATTTCACACAGGCCCTAACTTTTACAGCTACTATTGCAAAAATAACTAGAGTGTTCATAACTGAGAATGTAAATGGAATAAGAGGTGCTATAATCCATCAGCATACCCAGCTTTTCTTGCATGCAGTGCAAGAGGCTTATCTGGAGTAGAGGCAGAACCTCTCTTCTAACACCACTGGGATCTGTGACGCTGTCGTAAAGCTAAGTTATCTCAAACAAACAAACTATGCGGTTCCTAGTGGTGTCAGGCAAAACTTTCAGCTTGTTATTTTTTTCTCTTCCAGTTTTCCAAATGTGTGTTTTCTAAGGAGTTACTGGCGCACACAACCTACAACCACGCTGGTCGCAGTGCTGTTGCACTGCTGGAGTGGCGCAGAGAGCTGTGTTAGTGGTGTGAAAGAAGATGAGGGGGGCAACTGGGGAGATGGAGCTTGAACACCATGTAGAGCTACTCTGGCCTAAGGGGATTGCCACCTAGTTGAAATGAAAATGTGCACTGTCCTCACCTTTCTGTATGATGTTGTGATGTGGGTGAGATTTGTGTCTGTTTGTCTGCACTTACATTTTCTTTTATTTTGGGGATGTTCTGTGAAAGAGTTACAATAGAAAAGGAAATAGAAGAATATCTTTTGAACTCAGTCCTCAGATCAGCAAAGGAATATATCTGAAAATTATTTAGGTAGATGTTCAGTCTGCAAAATAACCTATTCTGCCATGAAAATGCTGTGTAGCATTCCTTGAGTACTTAAATTTGTTTAAAACCCCAAAAATTGTTCTCTGATGTGGTGCAGAACATTTTTCAGTCTCTGCTTGGATGCCCACATCCAGTGTGGACCCAGAAGTAGTTAATGTTTACATGAACAACCCAGCTTCTTGGCTAGCTGTTGCCTATCAGGCACATTCTGACCTCCAACAAGGCTCTCCTGGCCCTCTGGTGCACACCCTCCCAGTCAAGCCTGGAGCCTATGTTTGAAATTTAGGAAACTTCAGGATATTTTGCCAAACCTAAAGAAAAGCCGTGTTAGTTGTTGGTACCAACAAACCTCTGCTCCTTCAAAACTGCATCTAGAAGCAATGCCCCAGCACCCCTGCTTCTGCTGACACTCACAGTAAAAGAGAAAAACATTTTTCTGTTGACATCAGCGAGGCAAGGAGTGGGCCCAGCTTCATTCACACCCACATGGTATGTTTAATTAGAAACTATTTTTCTCTAAGAGCAGGCATTTGAATTTCTCGAGATGTTGCAAAGAGCTTCAAGAGGGAGTTGCTGAGCGTGGGGGTGTTTCAGGTAGGAGGAGGCAAGGATTGAAGAAAAAAAATTAAGGTCTTGGATCAGGGTAGTTTTGTAACAATCCATAGTAAAAGGCTGTTTCCGTGTTCTTCAGATTTTTCAGAAGTGTTTTCAGGATAAACTTGGCTATCATGTGGCTGAATATGTTTTCTAACCAGAACGTAGGCCAGGATCGCCCTACAACAGGGAAGATACTACAGCCATGAGGAACAACCGCCTTGCACCAGAACTCGCTTTCCATTAGATGTCCTCTTCTAGCCTGCCCTGGACCTTTTCCAGGGTGTGCTTTCAGTCCCATTCCCAGGGAAATAGTTATTTATTAGTGATGTAAAGAGCAGGTTTGCGCTCGCCTTAATTAGCAGAGCCTGTGTCTGTAGCCTGCTTACTGCTCGGCCATCAGGATTTATGAAGGAGCCATTAACCGTTTGCCTTGTATGAGCAGTTAGATGGAATTACTGCAGATTACGTCCCACGTGTGACGGTTTAATGGCAGTGGTAAAATGCAGTTGAAGTCAGAGATTTCATGAGAGCTGTCCTAATTCGTGCCCTAATGACGTGCTTGGAAGTTTGCGTTTGTAAATACCCGCGTGGCTTGCATGATGTGCTGAAGGTTGATCTCTGACCACAGGGAGGCCCTAGGCATTAATAAAAGCCCCTCCTTACTGCAGCCAACAACACCCCATCCCTCCAGATGTGAAGCCCGCAACTGACATGACCTTCAAGACTGAAGTCCTTTGAAAGCAGCTACTAATTTTTTGAGAAGTGCAAACACAAAGCAAAGTGTTTCTGAGGCTGCTCCTTTGCTCTGGGACATATAAAGGAGAAATTGCCTTTGGCTTTCCGAAGAAACCATGCATCCCAGCATGTCAGTCGCAGCTGGTGGGCCCCAGGAGGGACTGTGGGCACTGACCAAGTGCAAGCGTTACTCTCTGTTGAAGCTGTGAGAGGGACTTGCCGTGAGTTAATAACAATTTCAAGCCTTCTTATTAGACTCTTCAAAGCAGATAAAGCCAGGCAGGCATGGGTGCATAACCATCTGGCAGAGACAAGCTGGACTAACAGCTGTTGCTGAAGGCTGGTGATAGGTGTGGCGGGAAGAGTTGGTTTCCTGGTGGACTGGAGCTGCAGAGATGCTGTCTGATGGCAGCAGTGGGGAACCCACAGGGATAATGAAAAGAGGGAGATGTGCAGTGACTCCCTGAAGCACTCCAGTGCCTACCGCTTTATTGTATCCTGGCGCAGTCCTTCCTTCTGTTGCTTAATTCATTCTGATTACTCAATAGCTGACTAAAATTGAGTAAGCTGTCACTACCAATGGTGAAGATGAAGATATGCTGTGCTACTCTTGTTTATTTTCCTTTCAATTTGGAGGATAATGCAGTGCTGAGGCACAGTGATGCTATGCCTACACCGCAGCCCCCTGTTTCGCTGTGGCTGTCCCTTGGCTCAGCTCATCCCCCCGCCTCCCGGGGGACGGGATGTTCAAATGAGCTGCTGTAGGCAACGCACTGCGTGCAGCTCATCAAGTGGAAAAATACTGCTTCAGACTCCAGGGTGGAAGCTACCTTTTGTCAGCTAGAAAAGATGATGGTGTTATTTAGCATTAGCACGCCGGGTGCAATGTCTTCTGCAAGAGCAATGCAGCACTGGGGGAAAGGGATGGCACTGAGGACATCTGGGAGAACTGGGAGGAGTCTTAAGGAGTGTGAATATTTCAAGGGGAAGGGGTATACCTGGAGGCAAAAAAATATTTATTTTTTTTACAAAGGAAGGGCTGTGTAAGGGGTTGTGAGCCAGTACCACCTTGCTCTGCTGTTTGCCATTGGTCTAGCCCTCTTGTACTGGGTATTATGGTTCAGGTTATGAAAAACTGCTAATCTGTTACTGGATATTTTAACAGCTGAGCACCAGCTGCTAGGCTTATGCAGTCCCATCATTTGCTTGTAGATACAGTTTGTTAGGAATTTCATGTCGAAATACAGTTCTTCCATGACCAAACTTTTACAAAGAAAGAGTGCTGTTGTTCCAGAAAGGAAAATGCACAGGAAATCTTTCATTTGCTGTGAGGTTAGCACAGACTGAAACATTCATGTTTGTAGCACAGAACCAAAATACTGTGTTTTGAGTGAGTTCAGCATTGACCTGTACCACCCTCAAAATCTTTTTGGGTGATGCATGTTAGGTGCCCAGTTTTCTCCCACTGCAGCTCCCCAAACCGTGCCATACCTGTCCATCTTGAAAGAAAATGGTGCATGTAGCAGGCCGATCTAGCTGCATTCTGCAGTCCCACAAGTGCCCTCATTTTTTCAGGGGGCTGGGAAGCCTCCTGGTGAGAACTAACCTACAAAAAGTTTTTTGTATCTGAGGCCTAAGATACACCATGGGAAATACGTTTTCATGGGAAGGTCCACTGTGGGAGGGGATGCGAAGAACGTGGAAACCACAACTCATGGAGGCACTGTTAAGCCATGCAGAAATACTGGTTCACTTGAAAGGAGCCAAAGCAACGTATTTTGATTTGCCTCAACATACACAACAGAAATGTTTTGAACATGTTTTAAAAAAGTCAACTTTGCATTAAAATTTGTATTCTAAAGTAAATTTAATCGAACATACTGAAATTCCCTTTTGCATAGGAGTTCAGATTTTTGCTCAAGCGTTATTGTAACAATTGATGATCAGTTTGAGAGATAGAAAAATAGTGATTGTCATAATGTAGCATTAGCGACTAATTACAGTTCTATTTTTTTCAGGGAGTGTTATTTTTCCATTATAAATTTGCTCTTATAGTATAATTTTTTTTTCCCCAGTGGCTCTCAAGTTAACATGTCTAATAGAAAGAAATACATTTAGAACGTTAACACTTTCTAAGTCTGTTGAACTCTTAATTGTTATACCTTTGCATATTAAAGGACACGATATCTTTGAAGTATTTTGTTACTGTCAGTGGAATATTTTTAACTATTTGGCTTCGTAAACATCAATTTATGAGATATAGCCTAAGTGTAATACGCAGCTACAGACTCCTCTAATTGCTCACAAACAACAGAAATTCATAGTTTGGAGTATGGAGGATGTAAAATTACTTTGTAAGGAAAGTTGCAGTATGTTTTACAAACGGTAACAAACTCAGTTTCAGAGAGAGAACTCATAAATGAAAAGTGATTTTTTGTGCTATTTTATGGCTGAAAGCAGCGACCAGCGTATGAGCGAACTGTGGCATTCTGGCCTGACAATTCTGACTCAGAATTGTTCCTTTCCTCCTGACGACTTCTTAGACTGTATTTTTTTATTATGCTTTTGTATAACTGCTACTTGAGAAATGGCATTATTCCTCCATTATAGGGCTTCTGGCACAAGGGGAAGCTGAGCATAATTGCACCTTTAATATGCGACCACATTATAATAGGGGTTTGTAATCAGGGGCCCATTATAGATAAATTGTTTTTTCAAGGTACAGTTTCAAATGGCCAGGTTTCAAAGAAGCTTAAAAAATGGTGTTAAGGTGGTCTGCTAGAATTGTGTTTTGAATAATATTAACAGTATAGTGTCATATTTTGGCTTTTGTCTCTTTGAAAATGGTTGAACCACCAGATCCATTGCAAGAGTCTGGAAAACTGGGCTTCCTTCTCCTCAGGGACACATGTCCCCTTCCAAGTGACCCCCACAGCCAAGATCTACAGACTCTTTTCATTTTGGATCACTGTATAATAAAGGCTGTAAGAGCTTATGTGCTGTAGGAGCATGTCCTCTGCTGTGGCAGCCTGTGATTAGGGGGAGCGGAGTTTCCTCCACGCACAACAGAGAGACCAGGGAAAACGGCGTTCCTCACACAGAGCGATCAGGTTACTTGCTGTATAGCACATTGGTGACTAAGTAACCGCTCCTGCTGATGCTGCAGTCCCAGGGGCAACCCAAAATGAAACCCCAGTCAGCAATCAATGCATGAATCGATGTAGCTAATTTTCTTTTACTCTTTTTTTTTTTTTTTAATGAAAACAAGTAATTGGATGCTGTGGACAGCTGCTTGATCCAAGGGCTATACTTTCTTCCTCCCAATAAAAATAATAGTGAATCCTCCCCTTTTTTAAAAAACAGTTATTGAGCAGCTCAGTGGGAAGCTCTGAATCCTTCATGCAGCAGTAGGGAATTTATTCTGCTGGAAAATTTACTATTCCTAAGGACTGGAAGGGTAGCATTAAAAATCACTAAAGCAGCACTGTTTACCCAAAACAATGAGACAAGTCTAGTTTTACCCTCTCTTGCTGATGAGCAACTTCATGCAGAGAAGATAAGGGACCTGCCTAGGGATTCTTCAGTGGGGAGCAAAGCTCCGTGGGCAACTCTGCTTTCCCAGAAATTACAATGGTCTCTAAAGATACTAATAAACAATGAGAAGTTCCTAATTCCAGTGAGATTTACTTGATTTTGTTGCTGATACTTATCCTGAAAACCTCAGTTCAAAGGTTTACTGCTATTATAGACAAGGGAAAAAAAAATCATGAATGCTTCTAAACTGAGTCAACATTTGGTTAAGGCCAACTTGTCAGTTTGATAGGTCGTTATCAAGCAATTCTGAAACTGATTTATAGTCTTGGCTCCTCTATTGCTTCAAGAACTGGAAAATTCACAAGTTGAAGCTTGCTGCTGAAGTTGACCTGCTGAGTAACTGAACTTTGATGAAGATGGCAATGGGAAAGCATATTGTTTGTCATCTTCTCACTCAAGGAGTTATGAAGAGGGTTTTATAACAGAAAACAAAATCACAAGTAGGAGTTTAAAATAGGCATGAAAATGCATTCAACCTCAAAGAGGTTATAAAAATGCAAAATCAAGCAATGATAACCTGAGTGTACATTGGACAGATTACTCATCTAAAAAAATGAACATTTTTAGATTGATGAAGGTCCTTCAAAGTAAAATTTCTGAAAAAAAAGAGTGGAAAGAGCAAGGATGGGGTAAGAAAGGAGGATGGCAGTAAAGCTCAGGGGAAAGGGCCATTTAAGCAGCATTTATGTTTGTATATCAGATGAGATATATAAGATTCATGAGACAAAAATGACTCCTTTTATATGATTTTTCCAAATTCAGAAAACACAGATGAACATAGTAATTGTTCCACGCAAGCAGCAGAGAACAGATGTCAACCAACTGTCCCAGCTGAGGAACCCAGCAGTGCTGTTTCCAGATCAAGAAGGAGATGAGAAAGTAAGTCTGAGGCATTATGGGAAAGTTTTATCTGGTAGTTAATTCTTTCAAATACTGCTCAAAAATTAAGTTTTCCATACGACAATATCCCAGACATGAGAATTTCCAATCTATTTTGATTTAAGTAGCAGTGAATTAGTCTGTCATGGGGGTTTTGAAAATCTTCTGTCAGAAGGTAGGTCTTATAATCATAGTATTTACAGAGGATGTGGAAATGGGAGTATCTTGTGTTTTGGTGAACGTCCTTCCAATTGGCTATTGCCAGCTCTGTGGTGTGCCTCTCCCCTTCTTGAATTTCATGGAATTTCTGTTCTAGAGCTCAGCAATGCTGCCAATGAGAGTTTCATCAAAATCAATATGTTACCACAAAAAGGGTCAGTTTTGACTCATACTTTTTTGAAGAAAAAAGTAGTTAGAAAGTTCTCAAAGCAGCTCTCATTTCAAATGTTAATGTCATTCTTTCTGTAGAGGAAAAGCTTTTTGGAAGGATTAACTTCGTTTTACCCATCTCCTCCAAATGTGCATTTCCAGAGACAGATCCCTTCAAATGAAAATGCTTATTCTGAGCCACCACAAGCTTTATCCTAGATTTTTTGGGCTGCCCTGTTTCAGAAACATGTGGCAATTGCTGGTAGTGATACACTGAAATTCAGACTTTGGCATAGCTGAAGCTTGAGGTTAAAGTTTTAAGCACACACATGAAACTGAAAAGTAGAAGACTTGAGGACAAATCTCAAATATTCTTCTAGACACAGAGAAGGCAAGGAAGTGAGCAACCCCATACCCTGTCCTAACTCATACCCTAACATGCTCTTTGTATCCAGCATCAGGTAAAGAAGGTGCTTGCAGATGAATCGCAAATATCAGGGTCTCTGTGGGTAAATTCTCATATGAGAGTCATGAGCAGGATTTCAAGTCATGAACAATGACCTGGTCATCTAGGCTTTGCAGGGTCAAAGGGGAAGTGTGCATTGCAATACATGGCCATGTGGAGGAGATAAGGAGGACGGGAAAGCATCTTCACTGGTTCTCCAGCTTTCTCCTGCTTCTTGATAGTTTTTTGTCACTCACTTGAGCCAAGTGCTCTTCACTTAAAAGCTGATTTCTTGCAATCATTTTGACTTGTTAGGAATGAGGTGAGGTCTAAACCTACAGACCTCTAAAAAGTAATTGCTGTTATGAAATATCTTTTATTCTGGCAGAAAGCCCTCAAATTGATAAAACCAAACCTGAGAGTGTTAACTGTACAAACACCCTGCTTTAGAGAAAGCCTTGGTATGCAAGCACTGTCACTCAGCTCTGTAATGATTGTGAACAACTGAAGGGAAAGGTGGGCAAAAAAATACTTTATTAAAGACAGCAGTAAAGATTGTTCTGTACGGCTATCACAGGTGGAAACCCGAGTTATCTTCCTACTGGGTAATACAGCACCAGATGGCTGGTAGAACAAAAGAAGTGGATCTCCACATAGTACTTACATGGAAAACTCACCATGACTTTTGACAGATCTTGATGTTTTATTTACAAAAAAAAAACCCAAACCAAACAACACACATGGACTTAGTATGTTGTAATTTAGAGCACGTCTAGACAATAGCCCTAGTAGTTTCCCAAATTGAAAGTACTGTAGTTGTGTATTACGGGGAGTGCTTGGCTCATGGACACTGTTGCAGGTGCACTCTCAGATCTGAAGGTGCTAGTTATATATCAGGAAAAACTTGGGGAGAAATGGAAACCTCTGTTGTTGCGATCGGCACAGGTCTGTCAGCAGATATTGAAGTTCTAAATGAAAAAACCACAATGTTTTAGTCACATTTCCTCTTTCTGCTCCACCCTCAGCCATGAATCTGTCCTTGAGAGGTGTCTCAGTTTAGCAGCCAGTCAGTAGGGATTGATGAGCTTATTTTTTTTAGAATTGTAATGTGGAGAACAGAAATATAAACCTTGGTAAATATTAAAGGATATACTGAAGAATGTTTAACTGCTTTGAATTATGAAGTGTGTCAGTCACTAAGGGACACAACCGGTTGTTTAAACTTAATTTTTACAAGGAGGCAGAAGTACAGACTGGAAGGGGAGGGGGACAGATTAAAGAATATTTAGATAAGATGGATGTACTCCAGTCAGCAGGGTCTGATGGAATTCACCACAGAGTACTTAAGGCACTGTCTGAAGCAATTGCTGAGCCATTAGTGATTATCTTTAAGAACTCACAGAGGAGAGAGGAGGTCCCTGAAGACAAGAGAAGGGCAAACACAGTGTATTATATTTTAAAAAGGGGAAAAGGAGGACTCAGGGAATTACAAACCTGTCAATCTAACTTAGGTCCTTAAAAGATTCAGAAACAAATCTAAACAATCCATTTGCAATCAGCCAGCTGATACAGTGATTTAAAAAAAAGGGGGGGGGGAAGAGGAAAACATAGGCTTGTCAAGAACAGTTGATGTCAGATCAATCTCATTTTGTTCTTTGTCACAGTAGCACGGCTAATGAATAAGAGGAAGCAGCAAATGGAATAGTGCTTGATTTTTAGTAACGCTTTTTGACATACATGACAGGCTAAGGAATATGGTATAGATATAATTACAATGGGATAGGTGCACAGCCTGTTGAAAAATAGCTCCACAGCAACAGCTAGTGCTGGGTCACTGTCAGGGAGGGTGTTTCAAGTAGGTCATTTAGCAGTTAGTTACACCCAGTTCTATTAAATAGTTTTTATTGACAACTGAACTACAAGCAAACAAACTCAACCTGTGAATGACACAATTAGGAGATGCTGCAAGTCCTAGGAGGCCAGGATCTGAATTTGAAATAATCTTCACAGCTTGGAGAAACAACTCCCAAACATTTAAATGAAATTCCATCAAGAACAGTCCAAAGTGCTGTGCCTGGGAAGGAGAGACACGGAGACTTTATATGAGGAAAAAAATAGTCAGGCAGCAGCATGCTTGTAAAAGACTTGAGGATCCACATCCAGCTATGGATGCCACTTTTTCCTGCAGACGATGAGAAAGTGGAGAAAATCTGGGAAAGGCAGTTAGAATGTAGAGTGCTGGGAAGAACAAGCTGAGAAGGGATGCCAAGGAATTGGGTTTGTTCCCTTCAGGAAAGAGAACGCTGAGAGAATAACATGGCAGCAGATGTCCAGTGTAGAGGTGATAGCTGTGAACAAGACAGTGAGCAATTGTTCTCTTTGGTTGTGGAGAGGATAACAAGAGGAAATTATCTTGATTTACTGCTTAATGTCAGGGTGAGAAGAGCTGGTGCAGCCATGCAAGGATGCTCCTTGCTGAGGATTTTTCTTTTTCCTTAGGACCAGTCAGACGGTGCCTGTTGGGAACCTCTGGCGCTGTGTCAGTGCGGGGATCTCATGCCATGAGGTTTTCCTACAGTCACACATTTCTACTCAGGAGGAAAGAAAAATGCAAAAATGTTCTTATTGCTTGTGTTTCCATTTTAACACTACTTTGACTATATGCCAGAAATTGTTTGATTTGATGGTCTTGCATTGCTCACCACAAAAATGTCAACATTTATTCTCCGTTACCATCCTCTGTATTGAAGATACTGCAGTATTTTAGTTCATAATAAGCCAGCTGGTTCATTACACATACTCTCTTTGTGAACATCAATTACTGCCTACTTTAGACTCTCCTTCTTTCTTCATGGCAGCATCACTCCAAACCTTGTTTTGTGGAAGATAAGAGAAAAAATAGGCTTATATACATATTAATTAAGGATGTTGTGAAAAGATATTATCTTAGAATCTGTCCCTTGAAGAGAGCAGCAGAACAGACTGTTGCATTAGAAACCTCTTAATGCAGCTCTCCAGAGCTGAAAACAGACACTCCTAAATACTCTGAATAATCAGATCTGGACACAGGCAAAAACCCAAGCTTTTTTGTTGTGTTGCTGGCTCCTGATTTCAGTAGTTGGGGTCCTACGGACCCCCACGTGAGTCTGAGGGGTCTGCAGGACTCAGCCAAAACCATTCCGGCAGAGGCAGCTGGGGGAGCACAGGGACAGCCCTGTCTATGCCACAGCCATCCCATGCAGGGTTGGACATTGCCTGTGCAGCCTGTTCCACGTGTGAGAGCTCTCCTGGCCATGAGGAAAGTGCAGGCTGTGCCAGCTTCACCTATAGAAGTGAACATATTGCACACCATCCCTCCCAGGTCGCATCAGGCTGCGGCCAAAGCTGCACCCCACCGTAAGAGAAGGTTGCATGAGCATCTCCCCAAAATCCATGGAGGCTTCGGGCCCCAGACCCTACAACCGAGCCGTGTTTGCACCAACACTGTTACTCTCCTGCCTGCTTAGGGGCATGCGGCTCAACCCACAAGATGGTGATTATTTTCCCTAATGCCACCACCTATTGAGACCCAGCAGGTCCCTTCTTTAAATGATACATAGGCTACCCCATCGCTGCGAGAAGTCATTGATTATAGGGTATGTTAGCAATAATCTCACAGTTAACGTCTGCTGGTTTGTTAGAGCGGCGAACACCCTCAGCTTTGCTTTCAGCTATTAATTAACCAACCAGTCATTAACTGCTGCTAACAATTGATTTACAGGGAATTATTGCTTAAATAGTGGGAGGTATTTAAGAGGAAAATAAATTAAAACAAAGAACTGCTGGATCCTTGGGCACAAAAAAGGACTCCTTGTAATATAGAGCATGGCTGCTACAGCACTGTAATTACAGAGTGATAAACAGTCATTGGGAAGTACGTTCCTTTCCAGAGACAATGACATTATGTCTCCTGGAAAGAGCCCCTTTGTCTGCACTAATTGAATGATCTGAAATGAATGATGTTATCAGAAACCTAACCAAGGCAACTAATGTTGTATTTATGGGTTATCAAAAATGTTTAATCACAGCTGTGGTCTCTTCAAGATATGTCATGGAAACTGCAGCGTCCAAAAATGTGATTGAAGGCCGGCGCATCACATTATCTTAATTATAAAGGAGAATTACAAGTTTTCCCATTCGTTCTGCCTCCGTCCGCACTGGCAGAACAAATGAGACCTATTAACCTAAGTGCAAGCCAACACCGCCTCCTAATGATGTTTTTTCCTCGCTGTGGGCAGAGAGAGAGCAAGCAGTTGCATAATTTTTTTCCTTGGAAATAATGACCCAAATCAATTTACAACGCTCGCAACACATGAAACCCCACTAACGACTCCTGTTGAACCTGCCCAGGTTTGTGCCACCAAGGTCAACATTGAGGTTGACTAAGCAGCTGTTGCTGAGCATGTCAAAGTGCAATTGCCATTTCCTGGCCAAGTTGAACCATGTTTCACTGCCCTCTTTTGGAGCAAGAGGCTGCCTGCTCTGCTGCCTTTTAGGCCCTTTTGGTACCCTAGCACTAGCAAAAATGTGTTTAATATGGGGGCACAGGGAGCGTCAGGCCTGAGGCTGTGATTTCTCTTACTGTGAGGCTTTGTACAAGATGAACAGAGAAGAGATGGGAAGATTGCTGAAAAAAATAGATCCTGTGCTTCAACTTTTGAAATTGTTTGCTTTTGTGGCTACTTGTTGATTTTCTCCCTCACCTCCATTTTTGGAAGCTGGTTTCTGTAAGTAGTCTGGCAAAAGTGTGACCAAGCCCAGGAGGTGAGCAGTGCCCACACTGGGGCTCAGGAATAGTTGCTTGAGGGGTTTTGCTTGAGAGTGATAAGGATCCTGAAGTAGGCAGTACCTGAGGACAACATCTGACTTGCTACAGGAAGAAACAGCACATCTTTGGTTTCTTTCAGAAAGCAAATTGGCAAAGCCCTGAGCAGACTTCTGTTCTGCCTCCTGTCAGCAGCTGTGTCCTAACCTGTAGCCTTGCTTCTCTCCCTTTCATTTGCCTCGGTAAATTGGTGTAAATCATATACCCGAGCTGTGGGAACATGGCAAACTGTCAGTTTCAAATCTTCAGTCAAAATCTCAGGTTTTGTATCCAAGGGTCATAAATGCTGCAAAAATTTCCTCAGTCCTGCAACGAATGCAGACATTTCTGAATAAAACTTCAAACTCCCAATTATTCTCTTGTTCAGCTTCAGCTGGTTTGATGAGCATATATCTGGTTTGGGTTTAGCTTTGTTACGGATATCCTGAAAAGGAAAATCCATAGTAACCTCCTCTCTTTGACAGCTCCCCTGCCCTTTCATTCGTTTATAGCTATAAGAATATTTAGCTTTTTAATTGCCCATAAAATAAGTAACTGTTTATAAATGGCTGTAGAGAACAACAAAAATTAAGCAGGAAGTGGAGATTGGGATATTTGGGATATTTTGGTATATGTTCCTCATCCTACCATTCATGCATGGCTGGATCTCAGTACGTTTTGGTACCAGGAGGTGGCACTGGTAATCACAGGGATCTGTGGCAGACCTGAACAGAAAACCGATTGGTAAAACCTCTCTGCTGATACGAAGTATGACTCCAGCTGTGCGAGTCTTCATAAAAGTCTTCATGTCTGATTTAGTTTTATCTAGCAGCCTGCTAAACAAATGGGAGACAGACTCTCTCTAGCCAAAATTCTCAATTCAGTCCCAAAAAGGCAGTGCTGGAGTTTTATAAGTTAATATAGGATGTGAGAAGGTGAGCAGCTGCTAGCAAGGAAAGCATCAGTAGCATGATTCTCTAATGCATTTGTAGTATTTCAGAACATTATCAAACTGTTATCAGGACAGACGTACTTAATCTTTCCAAAATACGTCTGAGAAAATTCTGACACTCCTGGGGGAGGCAGAAGTAAGTAATACCTGCATGATTTTTGGACTGCAAACTCCTTTTGAATTGAAAACTCATTTGACCGATCGGACAGCCTGTCTGAGTTTTGTTTCTGATGCAAACTGTTACAGTAACACTGCACAGAGTAGTCCTTGGGAAAAACAGTTTTTTGGTGTTTTTTTAAAGATCTGGAATCACTCTTGTTTCCAGAGTCCTCTCTCAGGGCTGCGAGGAAGGCCTGCAGCTGCCTGCCTCTCCTGAGGACAGGGATTTTTTCCCTTGATCTTTCAGAGAGCAGAGAGTGCTACAGTCTTGCCTGGGAAAATGTGAAGGCAGCTTGTGGTAACTCTTTCATGAAGGCATTTTAGAGATACTGGGCATATGTGGTTGAATCTCCCATTGGCCTCAGAAATTTTGAAGCCATATTCTTGATCTCCAAAGAGCGCTTTGTAATTGCCAAACCATGAAAGCATGTAAAAAGGATGTCTTCCTCAAAGCTCACTCTGGAGCCTCCTGATTTCGTTTCCTAAGCCTGATGGCGGCATAAGCGCGAGGTGCTGAAATAAGGCAGCTGTGCACATGCCCAGATGTGGACCTTTCCTGCACAAAAGCTGCTTCCAGTGCTTGGCTGAGCTCAGGCAGAGTTAGCTGGGCATCTCAAGCACAGCCCTATATTAGGCTTAGCCTGGCATGCCTGAGGAGTAAGATGTAGTAGGAAAACCACATAAATTGTGGTCTATTGGAGGACTCAATATTTTTAGACAGTTGATGTGACTGGTTTTGGTGAGATATAAAACTCAGTCCCTATCATTACACAAAGCTTATCCAGCTCAAGCTGCAAACTGCCTCAGGCCAGGGAGCAAGCAGACTCTTGGCTTTCCTATTTCAGCTCTGTGTGTGAGTATGAAGGAGCCAATAAAACTAATAAAACAATGATTGATTTAGTTTGTCTAGTGGCAGTCATCTCTGATTGTATCAACAATTCCTCTCGAAACAGTTACCATAGTAATGAAAAATCTCTGCAAGGATTTAGAGATTTTTAGGGACAACAAATGCATGATTTAGTCCAAGGAGTATCCAAGAAAGAAGTGATTACGAGGAGGTCATACCAGATTACTCCTCTGGCTAATATCTCTCCATGCACGTCAGGACATAACCATGGGCATTATTAATTTGCACACCTGATCTCTGCTCTTATATCCACATCTCCCAAGATCAACAGGGATTGCCTATTGAACAAATTTGCTTCCTTCTTTAGGCTTTGACAAACTCAAAGAAAATACCCTTTCTAAACACTCATCACGGTTCACTTTTTATGCAGTAGGAACTGACCTGGCATTTATTTAATGTCATCTTTTTTTTTTCCTCACATTTAATCAATGTGAATTGATCTCTATTGTTCTTAATTCAACTTAATGAAGTATTGCATGTTTGAAACAGTCATATAGCTGATGAGGTAGATATGACATTTACTTTGTTATTTTCCTCTGTTGCTGTCTAATTAACCCAGTTATTTCTAATTTCATCCTTACAAATTCAAGGGACTTGATACAAGGAGAATGACTATGTTGCTATGATGTTGAACAAAAATATTAGAAAAACTGCTAAAATACATGCCAGAGCATTAGTAGCAGCATTTGAGTAAGGTTATTTTATGTTCTCTCTAGCCAAATGAGGCTTTTTGGTCACTATTGGAGAATTTAGGTCAAGCCACAATAAAAAGAGACTGAATAGAGCATGTTAGCAAATTTAAGATCCTGATGAATTTTTGGGTTCCAGGTACTCAAATGAGCTTTGTGTGAGGTATTGCTTTGCCTGAAGTATGGATAATTCACAGACTGGTCATTACTTTATATTATTGTTTCTTCTTTTTTTTTGTTATTTAAAATGCAAAAAGTATGTATTCACCCTCTCATTTTTTCTGGGAGGTTTGATGTATCATTAAATCCCTGTTTAAAAGTCCAAATAAGCATTTCAAGGGCCAAGTGCCCACAGTAAAGACCAGGAGCAGGAAAGGGCTGTGAGCAGCTCTGAAAACAAACACCTGGAAAGATTTTCCTCACTCCAAGCTATGCAAAATGTCTGAGCGGAGCAGAGAGGAGAAGGCTGACATTGGGATTAAGAGTTGTTGAGTACTAAGTGTTTTGAGACTGAAAATCTGGCAGCAAATAAGGTGAACCGAAGTGTAGCTTATCTGTTCGGCTGGATTTCCAGGGCTAACAAGTCCCTTGTCCAGGAAGCAGACTGATTGCTGAGGGAGGAGTGGGGCTGGAAAAATATTTTTTTACTGAGGATGCTTTCACAGGTGTTCTTCCCTTGTGCTGATTATTCCCAAACAACTTTGTTCCCTCATCTGTGTGCAAGGCTCACCTACATCTGGGTGCCGGGTATTTTTTTTAACGGCCAGTTTTTGATTAAATATCAGGGTATAGATGCAAAATACTCATATCTGTAAATTCTCGATAGAAAAATGCTCCATTATTTCCTGGGGATGGAATGAAAAACAACGAAATTCAGCTAAAGAGGGTTTAATAGACCCAAAAATATTTGCAGGATTTTTTTCAACCATCTTATGGTGTTCAGTTACAATACTATGATGTTTAACTTCTGTATGCAGAAAATACCCCTCTTGGGAATGGTAATTTTATTTCCATGGTTTATTTCCACAAGGGCTGGGCAGGTTTGTCATATGACCAATCGTGCCACACCAGGTCAATTTGCTATTTCAGCTTAAATGGCTCCAGGTCCAGTGAAGGAATGAGAAGGAACATGCCCCACACCTTGCTCTTTATCCAAACCTGCTTGCATATAGAGGAATGATTCCTTGGAGAATTAACACTTGCTGTTAAATACATAGAGATGAGGAGACCTTTTAAATACAATGTTCACATCTTTGTGCGCATTCTTTTACCAAGATTAAGATCTTTTGGCCTTGAGTGCAGGAAGTCTCTTCTGTCACCTGATGAGCAAGCTTGAAATACACATAAATGCAAATATACCCCAGAAATTTAAAAAAAAAAAAAAAAGGAAGTGACAGGAACCTGATTCAGGACAGGACTCAGCTACCTGCACTGGTGCTTGCCTGAAATTTCTTTGGTAGGAGATGCTAGCCTGGGTTTTTTGGACAGCCACAATGAAACTTGAAAGGCGTTGTTTTGAAGTGCTACTGGCTTTTCCTACAGTTCATTGCAGATCTTGTTAGGAAATGAAGGAGAGGAAACTGGGCAACTGCACTGCTCAGCCACAAGGAAACACACAATGAGCGTGATGAAGCCAGCAGCTGCAGGACAATGGGAACAGGCTGAGGCTATTTTTGTTAGATGTGAACAATCAACTGAACGTGTGAGACCTTATCATGTTCCCTCCCTGCCTTCTCCCCCCTTTCTTCAGCACTGGAAATTTTCCCAAAGAGAAACAGCTTTCCTTTTCTCTTAGTAAAGTTGATTACCATAATAATTTTCTTTCTAATCTCAAAGCAGGTTTCTTTGGAAGTCTTTGATGGCTTCCTCTGAGCGCAGTTATTGTCTTGCTGTGACTGACTGACTTGCAGCTGGGTCATACTCGGCATCATGGAACCCTGGAGCAGTGTTCGCCGGTGTTTATGAGTAAGTAAGGGTCCCCTCACCTCTCACTTGCTGGATGTGGAGGCCAGAAGCATTTCTCCCTGAGTTATCTTCATGGCAGAAATATGAATTTGAACTGGGCATCGCTTTCACAGACAGAAAATAAGCAGCAAGCATTTGCATCCTATCAGCTGCAATGAGAAGAAATACGTAATTAAGATGGTAATCAACACTCAAATCACTGAATTCCCCCTTATCTTTAGGACTCTCTTCTCAGAACAGTCCTTTTAAATGTCACGGCAATATTAGCTCCAACTTACAAATGGAAAAATGGAGGGACATAAACACATGGTTTATGACGTTAAGTGAGAAGGAAAAAAAACCATATTTTGTTCTCTCTAAACAGAACTACATTCTTCCTTTATGTTCAGATACAAATGTATAACCCCTCTGATACCGTTATGTCTAATTCATATAATTTCACTGTTTTGTGTGCCAATAGCAGATATACTACACTAGATTCTCATACTTCTTCAGTATGAAAGGAATATTAATTTATAAATGAGCTTTTCTAACATCGTGTGATATTTCAAGCATGCACTGAAGCAGCACTTCAGGTTTGCTATTAATATTTTTTATCTTCAGTTCTTCAATGTGTAAAGTCTTTCTCCCTTTATTAAGCAGCCTATTAGTCACATAAGATCAATACTTTCTGCACTTCTACCTATTATCTTAATGTCACTGAGATCTGGCTAGAACTTCATTCCACAATTCTTGCTACTACTTTAATTTCATTATAACAATATGTTTACATTGGTAACAGTTCAATCAAAATTGGCTGTGTTTATAACACTTACTGCAGTTTAGATTAACAGCTTACTTATACTTTACTACAAGGAAACCACTAAATTGACTGTAATTCCTAATCAATATAGCTATAATTCTTAGAATTTAAATAGGTTTTTAAGCGATCTTGCCTGTGCTGCTAAAGGTGACATGACTGTCCTGTAATTTGTCATCTAGCTGCTGCAGAATCCATTTTCAAAGCGTTGATAGTTTCATTCTACTTGCAGTTACCAAAACCACCGAGATTTAATTACAGGCTTTTTTTTTCCTGTATCCCACTGTCTTTCCTTCACCTGGACTTGGTTTAACGAGCAGTAATGTTGTGTCATGAAAGCAAATCTCAAAACATCTAATGTCTGAATCCATCATCGTAACATGTCCATGCCTATTACAGAGGAGGAGGTCCTGGTGGGTACAGGTAGCTGACTGCTTCTTTAACTCCTGGCCCCCAAAGTTCATTGACTTTCTTTTATCATCATCCCATCTTATCATCCCATTTGGATGAGTACAGCTACTCACTCCACTCCGCTGTCCAAATATGTTTCTCTGTTCCAGATTTGTCTGTACCTATTCACCATAATTTTTCTCAAAATCAAGCACGATTTTACTGGGAATGGCTGTGGCTCAGACTCAGCTCAGCACTGAAAATGAAGATCACAGTTTTCTCAGAGTGGCAGAGTTGATGCTCTGACCTCAGTGGTAATATCTGAGAAGCCTTAAACAATGCTTGTGATCAGAATTCACAGTTTAGGAATTTATCTTCAATTTCAGGCTGGTCTACAACACAATGACACAACCTGCAAGCATTGCGGTGACATGGTCTGCACCTCAAATAACTATTTTTGTCAGTGTTTTGGGTATATTTCAAGTGAGGTCCCAAGTGTGTTTCTAAGGGTGCCTCAGGCACACCCTGCTCCCGTGCCAGATCTGTAGTCTCTACCCCACACCTTGCTCTTTACCCTTTTGTGGGACGGAAACCCAGCTGCAGTGGACCTGGACATTTTTTTTTGGACAGGTTGCTCATCTAAACAACCAGGCCCTTTCTGGGCGTACCTTTGGACTTAGCCACTGCTCAGCTCAAATGCGCCCAAAAGAGACTTGATCAACTTCTCTCCCTCTCACTAACCCAACTGAGAGGGAATTTGGCTTTGCATGCTTGAGCAAAACTTCAGACAGATAAATCCTGATCCATTGATCAGATGTAACATGGCATCCTGATGCAGACTGGAAGTCTGTAGGCTAGGCAAAAGCTCTCCCTGAAAACAAATGCCTAAATCCTATTGACTTCATTTCTCTGGCCGCCCTGCTCTGTAGCGATGGAAGCTTTAAAGGAGGTGCTGGGTCAGCCCCTGCCAGAGGTATTTTTTTTTTTTTTGGCTGTAGTTCCAGTGGACCAAACTGCTAAAAACTGTGGAAACAGAGTTTTCAGAGAGGTAACCCATGTCTAAGTGTTATAGCACTATGCTTATTATTTGCCTGCTTTTTTATGCCATAACTGACTCTTTCTGAACAGAATAAAATGAGATTCAGGAAAGCCTTTTAAAAACCTACATACTTCCATAACTTGGTGTCCCAGATTTCCTAACAAAAAAGGAGCTTCAAAACCTCTTCCCATAAACAGCTGGAACTAAACTTATTTCGTGGCCCTGTGACCCTTCCATGGAAAGGCTGCTGCCCTCTGACTTTGGCTCTGAATGGTACAGTGAAATGCCTAGAAACTGGAGCCCTGTTTTGTCAGTGCTCCTGGGTATTTAAGAGCTCTTTAATCAAGGAGAGATGACAGCTTTCTTTTCAAATCAACTCACTTAGGAAAAAAAAAAGGCAAGAGAATGGGGAAGGAAAAGCTCTCAGCTCACACAAGACAAAGCTCATTTTTCATGTCATTGGAGACAGACAATATTTTTTTATCCATTTCTCACAAGTGAGTCTGAGTTCAGTAAACCTCAGATCCCTTTCCACTGTCTCAGACGCAGCAAATCGAAAGCAGGTCGCCAGCAAATCCTGAACATACTGGACTCTCCATCATATCAGAGTGGACACGGCTGATGGGACCCCAGCTACCTAACTTTAACTCACGTTGAACCTGCTTTGGGAGCTTCAGCGTGAGCAGACAGGTTCCTTCAAGGCACCCACCTCTCTCCACTGCTCGTTGCTTTCTTAGGCACTAACTGTGTGGGTGTAAACAGTGCCCAAGCTGGGCAGCTTTTCTGTATCTAATGATGGAAAAAAAATCTTTCCCATTGCCAGTCCATGTGCCTGAGACTGTAAATGTAAGTCCTTTCCCCAGTGAAGAAGTTTGACAGGTTAGCAATGGCAAGTTGTTAATACTTATGATGACTTCAAGTACAATATCACATTTGTTGCCTGGCTTGGGGTTTGTCTAGACGGGTTGTTTTATTAGATAGCAGATGGTTTGGAAATTGTTTGCTGTGACAGGGCTGAGTGGCTGTTCCCAGACTAAAAAGGGGTGGGGTAGGGAAAGAGGACAGCAAAACCCCCACGTTTCCCATTCAGATTGAAAAATGCATATATATATGTGTGTGCACGTATATTATCAGGGAAAATGAGCTTCACTGCACTAATCACAGATCCTTCAGCAACTCTGATCAATCATAGGATGAATTTCCTTAGTACACTCTCAGTGCCAACACTGGGAAAGTGGATTTATGATCTTTGAGTGTTTAATTTTTGCAATTTTGAACAAGATAAATGAGCAACAGCAGGGTGTATGGCTGGACCAAAAAAAAATGAATTGATTCATATTCTGGTACTGGGTAATTGGATCTACTCTGTTTATTTGAACTCATGTGGGCAGAAGTTGAGGCTGCCTCCTTTGCAGAGAGGTCTGAGAATAAAGTCTTGCTGGCAATGATTTTGGATTTCTCGTTCATTCTAGGCCAATCTTCATGCACTCAAATGAATTCATTTGCAGGGGAGGCAGCAGCTCTCTCCCCTCAGAGATAGCACAAGATTCTGCAGATGGGCTTTGTATGTCAATATGGACTTAAGTGTGAAGTTTTAAACAATTTCCTTTCTGTCTTTCCTGACATAAAGGTCCCCTGAGGAGGAATTGGTTACTGAGTCGAAAAACTGTAAATGTCGTGAAGCAATGCCTGTTCTCCGAAGAGATGTGAAGCTTTTGTTTCTGGCTGCACAGGAATGAAAAGCCATGTTTCTGAGCAGAAGCTAGGCCATCTGTGCTTTGAAGTATTTCAGATTTTATCCCCAGAGCTAGAGTGTGTGCTGACAGAAAAAATCAACAACAGGTTAAAATTGACAGCCCGCAGCCTCGGTTAGTATAACTAGGGTAGTGTACAACCGCATTTTGGGCTTATGATTCAGGGCTGAATGGGGCTTCTGGCTTCCTAAGTCCTCTGATAGTGCATCTGTGGGGGAAAAAAATAGCTGTTTCAGGGGCAGGGAACTGAGGGGCGAAGGCTGGGTGCCCCAGTCTAGGGCAGCCAGCAGAGCTCACAGCCTTGCTCGGCAAGGCTTGGGGTAAGAAATCCCTCACACCGCTTCCCTCACCACCAAGAGGAAGGGGAGAAACAGCAGCTCTGAATGTTGCCTCCCTATTTCACGGGGGATGGCATAATTGCCCACCAGCCTGTATTTATATCTGTGTGGGCAATCACATTTTCAAAGAGGATTATGCACTGCTTTGGCTATTTCTAACCTTGTCTAATCACAGCATCTGCTGAAATGTAGCTGTAAAATGTCAGGGAACTCTCAAAGGTCACATCTGGCTCAGGTAGGCAGAAACTAGCAGAGGTTTTGTGTCATCTTTTTATATTAGACCTCAACAAACAAACCTCTGACACTTTTGTGAGGTACATCCATCAGGAGGAACAGGCACCTAACTGCGGGCCTCCACTTCTGTATTTTTGCATTTTGTATTCCTCTTTCATTGCAGGATGATCCTGGAGTGAAAGATTTTGCACTGGATTTTGTGACAATGAGCTATCTACCATATTATCTTCACTCTGCAACCAGGTATTAGCAAACATTTTAATATAAAAGAATATATACCATTAATATAATTAGTGGTAATAATTCTGGTGCTTATTTTTCATGCAGAATCATGCCAGTGGCGAGCTGCTTATTCAGGGAAGAAGAGATGCCAAATTTTGCAGTGATGTGCCAAGCAAAGTATTCGCTGACACTGACGGATGTCTGCCCTGCCGCTGAGGGCACGCAAACAATGTGTTACTTCAATCTCCAAATAGTTTAAAGAAGAATATAGGCCTTATGCTATTTTTTTTCTGTAAAGGCATGTGTTCATCTTGTCTGACATTGTTTTACCAGTCTATGGCTGCTACTTATCAAATAATTGACAAAATGGTAAGACCTAAATTTTGCAAATGCCTTAGTTCTCAAATATTGGGCTGCATTTATGCCTGGGGTTAGCTCTGACATGAATATACGTACATGATGAAGAGATTTAAGGTTTATTAATCAATAATACAGTCTCATCGGGATGCCTGGAGTTAGTACTGTTGATTTATTTAGTGCAATTCACCAGGATGAGTAAATGCATTTTTTTTTCTGCACACTAGAAGCTAATGCTTGATGATAGCTGCACATTGCCATAGAAACCGGAACAGGTTCAGCTGTAAGTCAAAGGTTAATTTATAATTCTTTTTAATATCATCTCGCTCAGATGCATCAGTTTAGACAGAACTTGTCCAAAACCTGATTCCTTACAAAAAAAAAAATCTATCGTTCTATTCTAGCTCTTCCAAAAATACATTAACGCGGCTCGTGTTTGCTTAAGACAGATTCTCCATAAGGTGTTATACAAGATAACTGTCTGGTTTTGAGTGTTTGTAGCTATGTTTGCAAATGACAGAGTGACTGACAGCACAAGTTCTCTGTGGGATGGCTGTGGACCAGAGGACGGATGACTCATTGTGTATGATGTTGTTTCACACCAAAGTGTTTGCTCTATATACCAAACGTGTGTGCGAGTCAATAGCAAAAAGTTCAAGAGCAAACACAGCTTCAGTGGAAATAAATTTACAGTGACTGAAATCATTATGCCCAAGTCAGAAAGCTAATTTCATCGAAGGGTAGATGACAAGGAAAACATCCATTTAAATGCCTTTTTAAAGGAGGAGGTTTACTTGGGATGGTTCCTGTGTCCTCAGCAAATGCTTGAGGGTCAGGCAGTGAGAACAGAGGGTCTTGACACTCCCTTGCAGTAAAAGCCTTTTTGTTCCAGGGATGGGCAGAAGTGAGTTCAGGTCCCTGCTCAGTTCTCCCCCATACAATGGCAATACCAAATAATTGGGTACTATTTTTCTCTTGGAAGCACAGATTTTTGACAAAGACTGGCTTTCTCACCTGCCTGTCTCCCAACTGCCTTTTTGGAGTCCAGCAGATGTGTGAATAGTTGGTTTTGTATCAAGAGCTATTTATTTGCTTTGTTGCCAATTAACCCTTCCCTACAGCTCTTGCACATCTATAAGGCATAATTAAAAACAAACTCTTTGATTTGATGATGCTGTTAATGTCCTCCTGGGAACAGCCCCAGTCTTAGGGGGAGTGCAGAGATGCCCCCCCTCAGCTGGCTTCTCTCTCCCCAGCTGAAATAATAAGGATCTGTGTGAACAACATGACACTATCTCAGTCCCTCAGGGGTGCTTGACTGTACCTCTGGGCCACTTCCTCTTTCATTAAGAAACCCCTCCACAACACATGTTGGAAGATGTGCAATCCCGAGGGACATTTTACTGAACATCTAAAGGCAATTTCACCTATTGTTGTGCCTGCTCTGTGGTTAAGGGACACAGAAATTTTCCTCTTACCTGACTGGCAAATAAAAAAAATGCTTTTATGCTACTGTGGGAGATTAAACTGTACAATTTACTTTTTAAATCAGGTTTCTCAAGGGTTGTGGATATGACCCCACAAAGACTTCAGGAGTCTTCACTGGGCTTTGAATTGCATCCAGCAGAGCCTGTTGTAGGTAAGGGACTGGTTCAAACAGTGCTGTCTGACAGGAGCACCAGGATCAATCACCCACCAGTGCCTGCACAAAGGCTCTTGTGCATGGTAATGTGCGCAGGGAGCTGGCAGGCAAAGCACGTGTACCTGGAGGACACCTTTAGTCTCAAACTCATTCCTCAAAGTCTTTGGCAACATCCCATATGCAAAGCCTATTTCTACATCCCAGACCTTTTCTTGTGTTTCTGGAACCACACAGCTAAGGAAGATGAGGGGTTCATACCCCTGTGGAGTGACTCAAGACACAGCCGAGCTTTGTCAGCTGCAAGGCTCCAGATGTGGCCAGGATACGGCAGACAGGGAATTCCCATTTCCTCATGCCACAGAGAGGCCACAAGGCAGCAGTACCGTCCCTCCCTTTTCTGCGCTTGCAGAGGCTGAGCTGCAGCCATCGGAGCTTCACCCCAGGCGAGCCACCTCCTGGGACACTGGGACCAGCCTGAGGGACAAATTCAACCTTGAAAAACAGCCAGCAGAATGGCACGCAGATCAAAGGCGTATTGCAGAGCTCAACCAAAAGATATCCCTTGGAGGCTTTTAAAAGTGTTTTAGCTCACCTGTCACTTCCTTAAAATAGAGCATAGGTTCTCTCTGGGAAGAGAGAAATATAAAATAAACACAGAGTTTGGGACATGCCTTGAAAAGCACACACACCTTAGGAGCTTTGCCCTCTTCTGCACTCCTGTCTGCCCAGTGACTCCGTGCTGCTTACACAGAGGTTTATTACTGCTGTCATACCTTTTGAAATACGACACTGCAAATCTCTGAGGCTGGAAAAACTGTTTTGTGATGCCATTTAAACACTTTAAATGTGGCATGTATGTATCCAGTTTCCCATGAGGTCTGGGCAGTGTGTATGGGTGTGAAATAGCCTTCTTGAGAGCAAGAGGTAGAGCAGTTATTTCAGCATTTCATGTGTCTTGGCCAATTTGTTTTTTAATGAGTGAGAGAGTGGGGTGGTTTTTTTTCAGTTTTCATTCTCTAGTTTGATTTATCAGTCCATCAGTGGATACAGACACTGTAAGTGCATGAAAGTATTTGCATGTCAGTGAAGATTTCCAAAAACGTGCAAGCTACAGTGAGCCATCATATTTTGCAGTTAAATTCCATGTCTCTGATGGATTTCCCCACACTGTTGCTAGGAGATGAAGGTACTGCCTAACAAAGGATATATTGACAAAAAAATTTCCAGAACAAATCTATCTTGTTATGGTAAATAGAGCCTCACATAAAATTGATATTGCAGGATTTATTTCCCTAGTGGTGGCACTGGCAAAATTACACACATCAAGTTAAGGTGAAATTTCCCCATCATGAATGCATTTTTGTTTTGTTTTGTTGACATAAGGACTTTCAGTGTGTTTAACGCCGAAAGCGCTGTTGCCTTCCAGTGTGTTTTGTTGCTAGGCTAATAGGATGCAACATCCTACATTAGTGTTTTCCCCTCTTCCCTCCTCTGCTACTTCTCTCTTTCAGGAAGAAATGTGGTTTATTATAGCGGTTTCCTTTTTTTCATGACTCTTTTGGGAAACATGGATTCCTTTGCTTATTTTAAAGCATGGAAGAAGTGTGCATGACTCTGGATGTGTTGAGATTCAGCATAGAGGCAGCCAAATGCAATGGAAAGGCAGATCAGCTTTTTGCTTTACAGCTCTAGGCACATCTACATCAAAAAAACCCCCAAAACACAAAGTTGAATGGAAATCTAGTAAGAGAAGAACTTCAGGAATTCTCATGGAAAGGTTAAATTTCTAGAGACTGACAAGTTTTCTCCCTTTCTTATGTGGATGTAATGAACACACAACAAACGGATTTGAATAGCAAAAGCCAATGGGGCATAAGCCACATAAAATAAAACTCTTTCCTGGAGAATAAGTTTAGCTTCAGTGTGATGATTATATTGGCTCATCCACTGCTGTCCCAGCAGTTTCTATGCCACTGTAAGGATCTCTGGCTCTAAACACGTGTGAGTAAACAGCTCACTGTCCAGAAAAATGTGAAGACTGAAAATTAGATTGTCTCTTACCTTGCAGGGGAGAAAAGGAGTCAGGGAAAAACCCAATCCCCTTCATTTTCCTACATGCATCATTGCACAGAGGGAACAGATACTTTGAACTTTTTGGTGTTAAAGGTACCACGTCCCTTCCTCCAGAGCTGTGCAAATGTTGGGCTGGTTTGATCTCGGGTGTGAATCAGCTCACCCAGCTGAGGCTGTCTGCACAGAGCAGAGGCAGACACGGTGCCCTCCTACTGCATTCACAAGAGTGGTGTGGGAAGGAATTAAGGCAGAAATTGTCACTTCTCATCATCTCACTCCTTGACCTGTCTCCTCCTGGGACACACCATTACCTTTTGCCTTGCAGGGCATAGTGAAGGTGGGCCCCCCAGCTGGGCAGAAGAATGTGGGTGGGGAAGGAGGTGACACATCAAGGCTGGAGTTGCTCTATTGCCATCCATCATGGCCCTTCCTCATGTCGTGAGGAGAGAGGGAAACGCTGGTTTTGTGGTGTTGATGTGAATGCCTTCAAGAAGCACTCTTTCCGCCACGGTCCTGAATGTCTTTGTCAACTTTTGCAGCACTGGCAATCACAAACAAAACTTGCTAGAAGCCAGAAATCTGCATTTAATTTGTCTATAAACTTGCACTGGGTTTTAACTAGACACGAATGCATTCAGATGTTATCTCTACTTGTTTTGTCAGGGAGGGGAGAGGGGACAACTGGGAAGGGCCTTGCAGCTCCCACTGTTACTGCACTTAACCGGTTTTCTGCTGTAATATCCTGTTTTTAGAGGCTTACAGTTTAGCCAAACATTAACCATTTAGGATGAGACTGACTATGCTGGGATGGTAGAGATCAGAACCTGTAAAATATGAGTAAAAATAAAAATGATGTATTTTTTCCCAGATCAAAGCCAAGTGAGGGGAATATTTTATTCCATATTAAAAGATCACTGCAATCTCTTCACTTTGAAATTTGGCATGGTGGTAGCAGTTAGGTCACAGTGCTGTTTGCTGAACATATGGCAAACCAAGCACATTTAGCCAAAATAAAAATTAGTAACAACAAGCCCTTGAAGCACAAGTGGGAGCACACTTGCATTCAGCAGAGACTTTGGTTCTCATGACCAGATGCACCCTGAGGGTTTCCCCCCACTTGCAGCTCTGCAGGGTGTGGATCCTCTCGCCACGGACCCTTCCACCCGCCTTGAATGTGGTGTAGGAGGCACCTCTCAATTATACACAGAGGTACAACTAGAGGGTGGATAACGGAGCAGAGCTGGGAGCTCAGGTAACCTCCACCAGAGCTAAAATAAAACTCCAGTCTCTGCTAACTAGCGATGTCTTCTCTGGGCTGGAGGCTGGCTGCAATGGGATGACATAATGCAAAAAAAGCAACACAGCCAGTACTTACACTGGGAAACCTGGAGTGGGAGGTTTGAGGAACAATCTGTTTGATGAGAAAAGGAGAGCCAAGGAAGGAGAAAACATATCCAAGGTGACAAAGGAAATTCTGGGAGGAAGGGAAATTTACTGGGTAAAATCTGAAGGTAGATTGTGAAAACCAGGAGCTCTAAGGAGGGGTAACAAGCTGCGTATTAAAAGAAGACTGTGGCACAGGAGCAGTGACTGCCAGGAGACAGCAAAGTAACAATATCAAGAAATTAATTGAATGGGAAAGGAAAAACAGAGAAGAGAGAGCTTTTCATTCTTCTTTTATGTTTATGACAAGTGCTTATTTTCTTTATCCAGCATGGTGTAGTCACCAAGGGTCATTCATGGAGGTGGTGAAAAAAACAGTCTGAAGCTTTCTTCAGCTCTTTCCAGATTTAGGCTGGGCACAAGATTAACACTCTTTGCCAAACTGGCTGGACTCTGCCATCTCTGTGGCACTGGTGACTACTTTTAGGAAACATCAATAGGGAGGTGTTTGTAAAGCTCCCATTTTCTACTGCCTACAGGTCGACCAGCAACATTCACCTGCCTCTGAGAGCCATACCCACACTGCTCCTCAGCTTCCGAGAGTCCCCAGCATCGTGAAGGGCAGCACTCCAGGCCCCTGCTCTTCACAGCTGCCTAAGTCTTTTGGGGTGTCAGACAAAGCTGAACAAGGACTTTTAAAGTGATCAAGTCTCTGTTAGTCTAAATGGAGCTTAGAGCATCAGGCATGATGGCCAAAAAGTATTGTGGAAATGTTGGTGACTAGAGTGAATTCACAATGGAAAATTTTTGCTTACTGAAGAGTTCATCTGAAAGATGCTTGTATATAGCAGTGACTGCATCACCATCATTTGTCAGGTATTAACTGAACTTCAATGAAATGTCTTCGGGAGGCTTGAATCGGCATGCAATAAGTTGGTCAAATGTGGCTGTACTCTTGTGCCCCTTAACTCAAAGTTAAATATATTTTTTGTTCTACTGAGTGTTTTTTGAACAAACATATTTTCCAACGTGCTCCCTGTAGGATAGGGACTGCCATTGCCCACATATTTATTTAGATTACACATTGGCAAGTTAAAGTGGAAAAAGCCACAGAAAGTGGAAAAAGCCACAGAAGCTGCAACTAGAAGAAAATCCTAGCTATATGCAAAATCCTGTTTCTTCTGTGATCCTGCCCTTACAAGAAGTAATGACAATTCTTTTCCTAGCATACCAAATTAGGTATTTTTCAGTACTCGAGTGTAGTATTCATCTGCGTTGAGTGGCTCCTGACTGTGAAGAACGGATGGCCCGTGATACCAGTGGGCTATTCCACTAAGCAGCTCAAAGCTCACTACAGAGTTACTTTAGGCTGCTTTAGTTTCTCCTATTTTCCTAACCCTAACCTTCCAACATTTTAGTTTAGTAAGCATGCCTTGGGCTACAGTCTTGTCTCCTCTTCTATTTCTCTCCCTCCTCGGCTCACCCACAAGTGTTATTAATTCAAATATGTTTCAGACACCTCTGTTCACTGAAACCAGTTCATAGTGTTCTTCACGAAATGGCTGGAGCAGACTTGAGTTTTTCACTCAGCTCTCAAAGAATGGATATTTAGAAGATTTCTGTGATCTGTTCAGGTACATTCACGTAAGTAAAAGATTCCTTAAATTGTATAAGATGAGAAAACTCCAGAAACAGAAACTATAGTTATCTATAAACTATAGAATATCAGACCATTTCCTGATTCAAGCATGATGACATACACACTGTGTGATAGTCTTTATATAAATGACACTGAACTCTTAAAAAGTGTTACAAGATCCTAACAAGATTATTTGGGGGGGGGGATAATGTCTTTTAAGGTAACTTTTTTTTCCCCCTACTCAGACAGTAAGAGTTAATTGCATTGAAAGAAAAATCTTTTCTAGTTTTCCTGCTTTACTATGATGTGGGTTTTTTCAAAGAGTTTATTTATGAGGAAGTAATTAGTCATTAATTCTTCATTGCAGTTATGTCAGCAAATCTATTAGCATGAACTTCATCATGTATGACACCAACCTGTTATGTTTTTGAAAGCCACACTAAAAAATTCTTAAAGGACATTTTCAAAGAAATACTAGTAGTACTCCGTCACTAAAAGTTTTTTTGTTGTTCCCTCTTCTGCATTCTGAATTATGTAGAAACTGCAATTGCACAATCTTTATTTAATGTAAAAAGTAATTTCCAACAGTAGGACCATAATGAAGACCTTCAAAGAGAAGCATGCACAGTTAACCAGGTTGTGCGAACACTTATTCAAAGTAGACAGAATGGGATATCAAATGTAGTTCCAAATTTTATTTGAGAATAAGGAAAAATATTTTTAAAAATTTGTTGCATAGTTCCATGATCAAAAGATGACTTATCTGTGACCAACTAAACATATCAACAGGTATGAACTGAGGATTAGCTGGGGCAAATATTCACTCTTGTTTATCATTCCTTTGGAGACATACTGATGGTTACTAAAGTTAGCATTAGTGTTATCACTTGCAAGTGGTTGTACTTTTGTGGCATTGCATTTCAAACATTTCCAGCATTCTAAATGGGATTTCACTTGCTCTTCATCAAAGCAATCAAGCTTCCAATGAATTTTTCCCCTTTTAGTTATCTACTAACAAACCTAATATACGTACTACACTTATAAATATTCCCATTAATTCAGGCACTAATGCTTATGACATATTTTGCATTTGCAAGCAAATCTTTAAAAGGGATCAAACATATTACTGAGCTGTAGGTTTATTCTGCTACTAGGAGTATCTCTTTAGCTACAGATGAGTCTTTGGAAAATACCATTTAACTTGTTTCAAACAAGTGATATATGAGTAGGACTAGGAACACTTGATTAGTTCTGCAGCAGCAGCCTTGGTGTTTTCTGGGATTTTTTTTCCGCTTTTCCTACAACCAAAAATATTTCTAACAGTATTTTGTTCTGAAACACTATATTTAAATCACTTCCTTGGTCTTCTCCATTTGCATGCTGTCTTATACCTGACAAGCCATTACCATGAGCAATAGAGAAATTTCTACACCGACTACAGTAAACCTTTGGCAATTGTTCCTATTCTGAGTGGTTCTGTGCAAAATCACCTCTCAGTCCTTTCAGAAAAGAAAAAATGTGGTCTTCCTTAACAGAGTGTTTTGAATTCTTAATAGAGTATGACTGTGATAGCACTGTTGTGGTCTCAGTCCAAAAGGGACATTACAATTAATTACAAATTTACAAAGACTGTAATATTTATTATTATTAAACTGCATTTCTCCTAATTATCAGACCATGATCTTTCTTTCTGCCTTGTATTTGTGTCCTGATGTTGCAGTTATCCTCCCGTACAATCACTCTTTAACTTATAAAAATATACAGGACAAAATCATCTTTGGATACAAGTGTGACATGCAGAGCAATCTAGCTGCAGCAGTTTTAATTAGACTACAGCTATTTTGCATATCAAATATATCTGTTTGAATTTCAGCAGGAGGTGATGTAATTTAGACACAAAGACTGTAAAGACATGTGGAGCCCTTTGTGTTTAAAGACAACGCTTAAATGTAAACCACTGCTCTTTGATAGCAAGTACACAAAGTTTGATCAACAAAGTGGCCTGGGGAACACCAGCAGCTTTCAGTTGAGATGAAGCCAACTGCATCTTCACTCAGGGGGAAGCATCTCCTCTCCTTTCCTCCCCAAGTCCCTCCTTAGGGTCCCCTGGTTCAAGTTCCTCAGCTCCAGGAGCAGCATGGAAGAAGGACC